>JAHRHJ020000245.1:0-90560 GCA_019776745.2 Taxus chinensis | reverse complement strand
CCTCCCAAGAAGAACACACCTCGTAGATTTGCAAGCCTTGCATCAAGTCCTGAAAGAGCAAGCAAGGAAGGAATCACTACTAGTCAAGCACTTGTCCTTGCTCACATTGTTTTACCTTCGCATACCACCTTTTCTCCAATGGCAGCCAATGTACCATGGGGAAATGCCATAGGCCCATTGGCCTTACCTGCTCGACATGAACTCCCACGAGGTTCAAGAAAGATTCTTCCCAAGTTCAACGAAGATGGGAAGACATCACCAGATGATCATATTTCTGCCTTCTTCACTGCATGTGCTGTTTTGTTAGTAGAATACGAAGATGTTTCTATTCGTCTCTTCATCGAGACATTGCATGATATTGCTGCAGATTGGTTTTATCATCTACCCAATGGATGTATTACAAGTTGGGATGATATGAAAACTAAGTTTGAAAATTGATTCAAAACAGCAGAAGATGAACATGATCTTCTTGCCCAACTATCTCAGGAAAAGAAAGAGCCTACAGAACCCATGAGGAATTTCGTGGCCAAATTCAACAAGATGGTAAACAAAGTTCCCACCGGGATTCGTCCCAACCTTGATGGAAAAAAATGTTTCTTTATTAACACACAACAACCAGAAGTGTGCTATCAGCTAAGAAGGGCCAAGGTGGCTAATTTGGAACTTGCTCAATCTTTGGCCATAGAAATCAAAGATGACTTAATCATGGCAGGAAAATTCAAGAAAAATTCCCTCAAAGGAAAGATTCAAGAAGCTCCCAATGTTTCAGAAACTATACTCACTAAGTTGTCTAATGATGTGCTAGCTTTGAAGAAGCAATTTGCTCAAAGTAGTAAACCTACTCCTTACAAAGACATCCCGCGAAAAGGATACATTCCCAACAAATCCAAGATTACAGGTGCTTCAACGAGGCTTGCTATTGAAGCAGCTCCCACAACTAATTCCAAATGTGATGTCATTGAAGAAAGCGATGATGAGATTGAGGTCATCGAGGTTGATGAGGAAGAGCCTGATTTTGAGACATATGAACCTGCAGTTGAAGATCCTAAAGAAGAAAGTAATAATCATTTCTTTGAGTACCGTTCTGATGAGGAAGACGGATATGAAGAAATTATAGAAGATATGAATAGTCAATCCTTCGCTGTCTTCACACGCTCTCAGAAAAAGGACCAAGATACCACCAAGGCGGGAGATAGAGAGGTTTCCAAGGAAACTCTCAAAGGATCCAAGATAAAGGAGTCTCCTAAAGAGTCTAGAGAAATTGAGGTTTCAAAGGTCAAGACTATCTTAAAGAAAGGAGAGCCTTTGTTAGATCAATCAGTTAGTAAACCAATTACGAAGAAAACTTCTTCTTCCACATCCATATCAACCAAGCCTGAGAGAAACGTCAAAAGTGTGCCATCATCAAGTTCGAAAGAACTCGTATCTGATACTTCAAGTGTAATTACCTTGCCTAAATTTGATATCATTGATCATATCAATAAAACAAAAATTTCCATGTCACAGGCAGAGTACTTGAAGTCCAACAAGGATCAGCTCGAGAAGTTGGTCCAGTTTATCAAAGGTGACTCTACTGTTCATTCCTCTAAAGGAATTCTAAAGACTCCCAAAGATGGAAAAACTCAAAAATATTGTGGCGGCCACTACACCTTCCAATGAAAAGATCGAACCTTTATTTGTGTCTTTTCTTATCAACAGATGCAAGTTAAGTAATTGCATTATAGACTCTGGAGCCTCGGATAATGTGATGCCAGAAAAAGTAGCACATGCTCTTGGTTTGACTTTTACGAGAACATTCGGATCGTGTTACTCTATGGAAACCAAGCAAGTTCCTCTGATTGGGAAGATTAAGGACGCCCAAATGGTTTTAGCCCAATTCCCTCAAAAGCGAGTTAAGGTAACTATTTTAGTTGCTGATATTCCCACCTCGTATGGAATGTTGTTGAGCAGGAAAATTTTGTAGGGATTTGGGTGGTGAGATTCAAATGGACTAGTCTCATGCCATGATTCCTATCAATGGAGAAATGAAGAAACTTATGCCAGAAGCTCAGGCAAAGTTCATGGTAACTAAAAATGAAGATCCTCGCGCACAGATCCTTTTCCAAGGCTTAAGTATGGGTAATTATATGATGACTGCAGAAGTTCATACCCCTGAGATCACTTGTCAAGATTCCAATGAGATCTGGACTCTTGAGTTCGATGGAAAGTGTTGCTCAATGGGCTCTGGTGCAGGAGTGGTGCTCATATCTCCAAATGGTAAAATTTTTCCTTTTTCCTATAAACTCGAATTTTCAAATACTAATAACACTGCAGAGTACGAGACATTAGTCCTTGGCCTCCAAGTTGCAGAAGAGAAAGGGATCAAAAATATGGAAGTCTTTGGAGATGCTGAATTGATCGTGAAACAAGTAAGAAATTAGTTCCAGGTGAAGAATGATCGTCTGAGACACTACAGAAATAAAGTTTGGGATGCAATAGAAGTTTTCGACGCTTTTTCCATTAAATCTATCCCTCGTGAAAAGAATGACAAAGTGGATTCTCTAGCAGTCTCAGCGTCATTAATGATTCCTCATTTAGAATTTGATCAAGACAAATACACCATTGAAATGGTTTTTAGGCCAAGTGTTCCTGACAATGCAGAAAATTGGCAAGTATTTAATGATGATCAACAAATTATTGCCTTCTTGGAAAAGAGAGAAAATTTTGAACAGTTGTACTTTGAAGGAAGTGATTCGGCATTTCGCGAATCAACTACCTCACCCATTCAGGAAGGAGTTGAGAACAAAGATCCTAGTGATGGCATCATTCAACTCAAAGGAAATAAAATTCCCAAAGGATTGGTTTCACTTGAAGAACTTTTTGACAAACATGACAGGTTTATTAAAGAGAAAGAGCAGGCAGGACCTACAAATTCTGCTGACTATGAGCAAATTAATATCGGCACCAAGGATAAACCTCACCTGATCAATATTGGTAAATGTTGCTCGGCCTGAGGAGCACAGGAAATTCATAAATCTCCTTACCAAATACTCTGACGTCTTGGCAATATTCATACGAAGACTTGAAGTCTTTCCAACCCAGGGAAATGGAGCATGCCATACCCTTGAAGCCTGGTGCAGTTCCATTTAGGTAGAAGCAAAGACAATATAATCCCAAGATTACAGGGACAATATTTCATGAAGTTCAAAAGATGCTAGATGCACGAATAGTTTTTCCTATTCGACATTTGACCTGGATAGCTAATATTGTACCGGTTCGCAAGAAAAATGGAGAAATTAGGATTTGCGTGGATTTCCGCAATCTTAATCAGGCTTCCTTGAAGGATAACTACCCACTACCAGTCATGGACCATATTCTACAGGCAGTAACTGGATCGGAAATGCTATCTATGCTAGATGGTTTCTCTGGCTATAATCAGATTGAAGGTGGCTAGAGAAGATCAACATAAAACTACATTCACTACCCCCTGGGGTACGTTCGCATATAGAAGAATGTCCATTGGTTTGATCAAAGCCGGTGCAACTTTTCAAAGGGCCATGGATATGGTGTTTGCAGACTATAAAGACAAGATCATTGTGATATACCTAGATGACTTGACAGTGTTCTCAAAGAAGCGAGAAGATCACTTAAGAGATTTAGAGAAAATTTTGCAAAGGTGTAAACTTCATAAGATTTCTCTGAATCCAAAAAAATATGTGTTTGGAGTTATGGAAGGTAAACTCCTAGGTCATATTTTTTCTAAGGAAGGAACTAAGATCGATCCTGAACGCGTTCAAGCTATAAAGAATCTTTCCTTGCCTACAAGTAAACCTGGAGTCCACTCCTTCTTTGGAAAGGTGAACTTTTTGAGAAGGTTCGTGCCAGATTTCACCGAGCTGACTAAAGAAATCGCTGATATGATGAAAGGAAAAGAATATTTCAAATGGTCAAAGGAAGGTAGAGAGGCATTTGAGCAAATCAAGGGTGCTATTGCAAAAGCTCCTACATTGGTGTGTCCCGATTTTAAGAAGGATTTTATAATTTATTGCTATGCTTCACCACACACAATCTCTGCCATTTTGACTCAGCACAATCAAGAGGGGATTGAATCTCCTATCGCATTCATGAGTTCAGGATTCAAGAAACATGAACTTAATTACACTCCTCTTGAGAGACATGCGTACGTGGTGGTAAGAGCCCTGAAACACTTCAGGTATTACGTGTTGAATTCTCACACCAAAGTCTTAGTTCCGGACACCATGGTGAAATCAATGTTGACACAACAGGAACCAGGATCTAAAAGAGGTAATTGGGTCTCCAAGATCCAAGAATATGATCTAGACATCAAGCCTACCAAGTTGGTTCGAGGGAGAGGACTCTGCCAACTCATTGCAGAGAATGAACCACGAGATAACTTTGAAGAAGAACTAGTTGAAGAAATTTACCAATGGTAGTTTTTGTCAGTACCACGGATGAATGGTATTCTGATATTGCCTACTTCCTCACATACGGCGAGTGTCCAGAGAATCTTACAGCTAAAGAGAAACGAGCTATCAAACTAAGAGCTGCCAGATACGTCATTTGGGATAACACGTTGTTCAAGAAAGGAATTGACGACATGTTCCTCAGATGTGTTGATAAAGAACAACAACCTAGGTTGTTGGAAGCCTTCCACAATCATGCTTGCGGCGGTCATTTTTCTGGCCCGGTAACAACCCATAAAATTCTAAGAGCACATTATTACTGGCCCACTATGTTTTCTGATGCTCAGAAATGGGTGACCAAATGTGAAGCCTGTCAACAATTTGTCGGAAGACCAAAGTTGGCGGCACTGCCTTTGAAGCCAGTTGTCATTGAAGAACCCTTTCAACAATGGGGTTTAGATTTCATCGGGGTCTTGAATCCTAATTCTAGCACTGGTCATACCCACGTGCTCACTGCCACTGATTACTTTACAAAGTGGGTAGAAGCTATACCGGTGAAACAAACATCTACTGCAGTAATCTGTGATTTCATCAAAGAAAACATATTGGTTCGTTATGGAATTCCTCACAAGATCGTGACTGACAATGCCTCAAATTTTTCTTCTGCAGAGATGATAGGTTTTTGTTATGGATATGGGATATCTTTGTCTCATTCATCAGATTACTACCCGCAGGGAAACGGTCAGGCTGAATCCAGCAACAAAAACCTCATTACCATTGTGCGCAAGTTAGTCAAAGAAAATCAAAGAACTTGGCACAAAAAGTTATACGATGCATTGTGGGCTGACCGCATAACTCCCAAAAGGGCAATTGGGATGTCTCCATTTCAACTTCTGTATGGAACTGATGCTCAAATTCCCATCACATTGGAGCTACCAGCGTTAAAATTAGCTCAGGCAGTTGATGATGAATGCTTCACCAATGCATTAGATAAAAGGGTCATGTTTCTAACCAAGCTTGAGGAACAAAGAAGTCAAGTGGCCAACAGGATCGAGGAACATCAATCCAAGGTAAAGAAGTTGTTTGACAGGAAAACTAGAGAGAGACAGTTTCAAATCAATGACTTAGTTCTTCTCTGGGATAAAAGACGTGAGCCGAAGGGAAAGCATGGGAAGTTTGACTCACTGTGGCTGGGACCATTTCAAAATAAGACACTTCTGTGGAGATAGTACCTACTACTTGGCATATCCCGATGGAAATCATTTTCCTTTGCCCTACAGTGGGCAGTATCTCAAGCATTACCAGAATTGAAAACGGGTTGTTCCCCGTATGTACATAGGTAATTAGGATTTTGGTTTGTTTGTTTCCCTATTTTTCGGTCTCCTCTCTTGTGTCGCCCCATTTTTGTGCCCCATCATTCTGTGATCATGTTCATGACTATTTTGGTCTGGGTCCGTTGCTGCGTCCATGAAGTCCTTGTCCCCAATCAGAGCCAGCTGTTATCAGCCAATTTTGACTTCGCAAAATTGTTAAAAAATTTAATTAAAAAATTAAAAATTAGATCGTTTTAATTTTTAAAAGTGTTACTTTGCATGGTTCATTGGACTCATTGCGATCAATCTTATTTTTTTGATCGTTTCGGTCTTCGTTTCGTGATTTTCGGGCGAGAACTCTTCCCGTCAGGCTTTAAAACGCGTTAAAATACATTAAAATAATTAATTAATATTTAATTAATTAATTGCTCCTTGTTTGATTAAATTAATTTTTAAAAAATCACTTAAGGAGTATTTAATTAAATAAATATAAATTAAAGTTCATTCGACAAGTTTTAGTGCCGGGGAAGTAAGCTTTTGTTTCCAACTGCCGGGTTGGCTTCCCGAACCCAGATTTCCACTTTCCTGGCAATTTCCTTCAAATTTCCCGCACGTGGGTTTTCCTCTGCCAATTTCCAAATCATGGATTGGCAAACGGGCATAAAATTCCCCAATTTCCCACATGGGGAAATTGGACGGGGATTGCCAACCCATTTTTCCATTCCATTGGCAATTGCCCGTTACTTTTCCCATTTCCCCCTGGCACTTAAGCCACTACCCGGGATGAGAGGAAGTTGAATTAATCCTCGTAACTTCCTCCATCAAACCCGTTGAAAAATTCATGTGAAGCTTCTTTTTTTCTTCAGAAGACATAATATTTTGTCAGCCTTATGCAAGAGAAACTAACGCCATTGTGAAGAAGAAATACAAGAAAGTTTTTGGTTTTGTTTCCAACAGCTCCACGCATTGCATAAGAAGAAGAAAAAAAATAAAGTGAGAATTTCACACACAGTTAGGGTTAGAAGGAAAAAAAATCAAAGGAAGGAGGAACAGGTCTTGGAGCAATACCAAAGAATTGCATTTCACGCATGGAAGGAAGAACATTTTTTAATAAGCCAATTTTTCAAAAAAAGACAAGAATTTCTTCCCATGCACCAGCCAAGGAAGAACAGTCCAAAAGACAGAGACCACGCATTTAGAGTAAATAGGCACTTATTTTTATACAAAAGGAGCCCAGAGAATAAATCAAAACATTCACGCAGTTAGCTTGGAGAGCAATTTTCAAACAAAGCAAAGATTTCAGAAACCAAGGAAAGAACCCAGGCACTGCAAAAATTTGCACCCACATTGGCCAAGAAAGAAGAATAGTTTCTAAATAACTCCAGCAGAGAAAAAACAAGGCGAAAGTCCACGCATAGGGAAATAAGGACACAGTTCTAGGAAAAAAAGAAGAAAGGAGAACAAAACAAAGTCTTCCATATCAGCCAGAAGCAAATAAAAAATATGGAAAGAGCCAGAACATTGTTGAGATAATATAATTTGACCCAGCATGAACAAGCAAAGAATATGGTTTAAGGAAAAGTCGTAGGAAGCATAAGGAACAGAATGTGTGATCTATACTCTGAAGAACATCATCGATTGATCCATGCGCCAAGATCTGTCAAACTTTTTTTGCATTATTATAGGATTTAATATCTGTAGCTTTTCCAAACAGGCTAGAGGAATCAAGAAATAGTTTTCAAAGGGACAGCAAAGATAAATTTCCATGCAAGAAAAAAAAATAAACGGAGCATTTCCTTTTAACCTGCATGAAGGTCACAAATAGAAAAGAACAGTTTTTTAAAAAAGGCACGTATTAAGGAAAAGTTAGTCCAAAAGAAGACCAAAGAAAGCATTCATTTTCACGCCTTCCCATGAAGAAAGAGGACCCATGCGCCGAGGAAAGAAAGAAGGAGAAAGCATAGCCAGCATGAAGGTGGAAAGGGAATAGTTTTTAAATAAAAAAAATAGCCAAGGAATAGTCACACCAAAGGATAAGGAAGACATCTCCCTTGCATCTTAGAAAGAAATACAAATCAAATACCCACGCAGGTCCACGGATACGCCATTCACGCAAAATATTAAAATCGGGAGATTTTAATTGTTATTGTCAGAGTTAGAATTCGAGCTTGGTCTCGATTTGTTTTTATTAACATACTAAAAGTTGTAATTCGAGACAATTATTATTATCATTTTTAAAATAATAATAATAATAATAATAATATAACGGGAATATTTTTCTTGCATCGACGGGGTGTAGGAGACTGAGACCCAGCCCTGTTTGCATTGTTTGGCATGCCTGAGTCACCTTTTGATTAAATTCATAATGGCCGAAAGATCCAAATCTGCAGGGAGATCGAGGAAGCCAGTGGAAAAATCTAATAAATCTACCCTGAAATATGAATTCCAAGGAATTATTCCTCCCAGCTCCATTAAGTCGGCATATGACAACATCACCGATACAAATCTGGGTCACATCAACGTGCAACAGTTTTGTGAGCGAGTGAAAACTGAAGGCAAAACCATTTTCTCTGATAGGCTTTACCACAGTGGCCTACCCCAAGCAGCAGCATTCCCTGTCTCAGTGCAGTGTCTGGAATTGGTGATTGCTTGTGCAGAGCATTACGATCCTGAGAGATGAGGAATTTATAAAGACAACTGCGAGCCTTTCCTCTTAATCACACCTGAACACATTGAGGAGTTTCTCGGGATACCTGACTTTCCTGAGAATGCAGATATCACTCGCCAGTCTGCGCAAGAGTTCTGGGACGAAGAACCCCTAAGATGGAGAAAAATGGTTAACAACAATTGGCTGGTAACCAAGAGACCTCAGATTGACAGGCTCCCCAAAGAACTGTACCGTGTTGAGTTCGTGGAAGAGATTGGAGACATGATCACTCTCCTAAGTCGAGTTTTTGGTTTACCTTCTAGCAAGGGTCTTCCACCCATGGATGTACCAGTTTATCTGTATCATCCTAGCCAAGAAGGAGTTTGTGGACTAGGGCCACCATCATCAGCAACACCATTCACAAGCAATTGATAGAAGTCAAAATGACTGGATGCTTCTACATGACCTCATATCTGACCTATGCAGTAGCACAAAGAAAGCTATTTTCAGGACTTGAAACGAGAGGGGTCATGGGTCATCAAACAATGTTTTTCACTATTACCCTCAGCTCAACTTCAAAAATAGTTCTCACCATTTTAGAAGAGTCAACGATGCATTCACCTTCTGCGTAATCTGGAACTTGAATCGAAATACCGAGGAAAGGTTTTCCAAAGAAGCCATGAGTGTCATTTCCCAATGGGGAACCTGGTTTATACAATTTTCATCTTTTTCCTACATTCACGTGAGTGGCTTTGCTGGGACCCCGTGGAAACTTCCCAAGTACGTCAGTGATAAGTGGGCGTTAATGGAGCTGGCACGACAATTGTTCCAAGTTCACTGCCTACTTAGTGACAAGCACCGTCCAGGAATTCATTTCCCGATCCAAATCGGGGAATACCAATGCCCAAATTTATTCAGTGCACAACTAATGGAAAAGGAGTTTTCTCTCATAACCATCCATCCATATGTGAAGAGAGCCCAGTTCGATATCAATGGTTATATGCAAATGATTATGGGAGCAAAGTATCAACATAATCCTACCATGGAGGATTTCTGGGCTGCTTGCTCGGATGAACATGAGGTAAGGAGACGGGAGTACTCTCACCTAACACTTGCTCAGATCAAGGCCTTCCACATCTGGAGTCCTCCCGATTCATTCATAACCGATGATGAGGATGTCGTCAATCCCTCATATGATGCCATTGCCTTCACACCGTTGCCTCGAATCGACTGGACCAAAAGAGATGAATTTTCTCTCGATGGCAAGAACCAACCAATTATTGAAAGAAGCATATCTTGGTATGACAGGGAACTTGCCAAATTTCAATCAATTCCGGATCACGTTTCAGGATCACAAAAATTTCCTATATCAGGGCACCTCCATTCGACCAAGGTTTCTTCTCGATCAACTTCGTTACCATCCAATCATACACAACATGCAAGAAAAGAATGGTTTCCAAAATCCACTTCGCCGAGCAACGTGTCATGAGGAGAGAGATCCAAAGATCCAAACCCTGAAGAAGGAAAGGAGCGTGTGTCTGGATTTTCTACCTTGAGTAGAGATTCTTCCACTCACATCGTTAATAGCACTCAGACGCTGGTAGCAAATGATCCTCAGCCATGCTTCGAACAAACACCCACTCAAGTGCAAGTAATTCAAATATCAAATACTTCGGAGCACGTAGTTCATGAAGGGATTTCCCAAAATCTCCCGAATGATCAGGAAGTGGACATTGAGGTTGTGTCTCCTCAAATCGAGGCCATTGATAGGATTCAAGAAGGATCTCATGATGTCAGGGATAATGAGAATATTGATTCAAGCTCCAGGATTCTATATGCCGAGATAGTAAATGAAACTCCTTCTTGGGTTGATTCTGAAGTGAAGAAAAGGAAGAGAGTTGTCAAGCCAATCGACATTGATTTTGATGCCCTTTTCAAACTGTCGAATGACGCCATTCCTAAGAAGCCTAAGGTACTTTCTCAAATAATGGTGGATAATGATGGAAACAAGTTTGCAGACCTTGCCATTCCACAAGTGGATAAAGAGCGCAATGCTATGACGCCAGCCGACTATGAAGTTTCTAGACTAGGACTTGGGAGATCCACATTAGAAAGTGGCATGGCGATGGCTCTGAGATTCAATTGATATCATGCTAAAAAGACTAGAGAAATACTAGTCCCAAACTTCTCGACTCAAGGCTGAAAAGAGTCAGTTGGTGGAGTATGTTCAACATTTGATAAATCCCATATCATCCACCTTCCCAGTACCTGATGTAGTGGCTGCCCCAGATGAAGAGACTCTTGATTTATCAAAGGAAATAAACACATTGGGCCATGTCACTAAAACTTGGCTTTCGGAGATTCTCGTTTTGGGCCAGGGAGTGATCAAGACTGCAGTTAAGCTTCATGAAGATATCAGTGTATATCTGGATCCAATTCTTTCTTTCAAAGAAACTTTTGTTTCTACTATATCAAATTTGGATGAGATATTGCCCAGTCTGTAGGAGATGACAAGTATGGAATCTTCAGTGTTGGCTATTGAAGGGATTCTCGAATTTGAACATCGAGGGACACATTTTCTTTGGTGTCTACATCTCAAATCAAGAAAGAAAATTCTCGTGGATTCTATGATCCATTATGACAACATGTGCAATGAAGTTTTCACTTCACTTTCCTTGATCCAAGAATTCATAGCTGAGATTCCTTGCAACCTAGTAAATGAGCATAATCAAAGATGTTCATCAGAGCAGGTGGAAGAACAATTTTCACAATTGTTCAAAGACATGTACACTCCCGCCAACAATTTCTCGTCAGTTTCCATGGAGCAGTGTATCAAATTGAAGAACTTGTTTGAGAATGCTCAGTCTAAAATTGTTAATTTAAATGATATGCCAAGTAGAATTCTTGAATTGTAGGTATTTTGTGAGGCTATTCTTCAGCCAAGTGAACCTCTAGAAGAAGAAAAGATGTTTGAAACTTTGGGAAGGTTTAGATCCTTTCAACTAGCAAAAGTAGCGGCAGATCCTAATTTCACCGGCGGTGTAGGGATATTTTCTTGATATCTAGTGAAGTGGGAGAGTCCATTTCTCATACATTTGAGATAGGCGGACCCATTTCAATGGATAAGGCACTGGTTATTATTGTATATTTTAAAAAAGTGTTATTATTTGGGAAACATTGGATATTTTAAGTGGTTTCTATTTTTGGGTTGTCTTTAATAAAGTTGGTTAGAAAAAGTCAAAGGTCACTTAAGTGCCTTATTTAATGATCATGTAAAACCCTAACTACTTTGTAACCAACTTTTGGGTTATAAAAGGAAGTTAGGGGCTCATTTGTAAAGGTGACTTTGAGAGAGGAGAAGAAAATACTTTTGTACTTTTGTGTAAGCTTTGTTTCAAGAAGAAACTTTGTGTTCTTTTGTGAAAACATTTTGGAGTTAATGAATAAGAACTTTGTGTCTCATTCATTGTCTCTTGTAACATTTGGTGTTCTTATGTTCATTAGATGTTAGGTGTTTGAATCTTGCATGAAAATATTATCTTTGATCTTATTGTCAACATTAGTAATATGTTGTTCTAGTTCACAGTGATCAAGCTCTGATTATCTACTTGCTCATGTGTGTTCCCTTTTACATGTTCTTGTTTAGCTAACTCAAACTCTGTTTTATTTGTGTTAGTTATTCATTGTTTTCTCTTCATGCAATATTAGGCTCTGTTTTTACCTAACTCTTGCATGTTCTTTCCAGTTCATTCCATTCCATTCCTTTCCTTCATTTCATTTCATATCTCCTCATTCACTTTTCTTTTTGATGTTCCAAAACCCCCCCCACATACAATTTTGAATGTACAGATGTAAATATAGTTTTGGTTTTCAATAAAGGCAGCCTCACCTTCATTGAGGAGGGACTTCGTTCCCACACTGTTGCATGTCATTTGCATGTGTGCAAATCCATATGCTAACTGCTTTTTTTCTAAAAAACGTGTAATCCGGGATGAAATCCATGGAGACCTCCTCCCATGCTTGGCTAGGAATTGCTAAGGGTTGCAACAGACCTAGTGTCTTAATTATTTCCCCTTTATTCTGTTGGCACACTAAAATTGCTTGATACAAAATTTTGTACATCCCCCTTGAGTCCTTCCTGTAATAATTCTCTTTTTATTCTATGATATATGCTACCCAGAGTTTTGGATTTTTAACATTGAGGCATGTAGCTCTGCAAGAATCTTATGCTTCAACTCAGAATCTATTACTCAAGTATAACATGTCCTTATACTCCATAGGGAATTACCTTTCCACTCAAATTTTTTAGATGTCATAGATCCTTGAGTTGATATTCTGTATTAGAGATAGTGTATACTTCTCTTGATCCCATTCCAATCTTGCTTCATCCAAACAATTAGGCCATCAATATGAACATTCCACATAGTAAGAAGCAGAAAAGATGTATCCCTTCTGGACAACGCATCAGCTACTAGATTTTCTTTACCCAGGATTTGTATATGATTTCAAGAATCATAACCCAACATTTTTGTTACCCAATTTTCCTTTGTTCCTCAGAGTGATAACCTTAAGTCCAAGGAAAGTATTTGAAAAACTATCATGATCAGTTTTTACCTTGAACTGTCAACCCATGAGATAGGAAATTCCATTGCTTGACCACATGAAGGAATAGCCATCATTTATTTGCTCATAGACCAGTTTAAGTCAACAGATCTTTTCCTTTGAATTGGGAACTCTAAAATGCAATTGGTCTTCCTTCACGATTAGAACTTTCCCAATCGATGCTGAAGCAAATTTAACATTCCAATGAATTGGAAGTTGGAAGTAGCCAAAACTGGGGTGCTGCCATGGCAATCCTTTAGCTTGCTCGAAGGATTTAGTGGCAAGTCTTTCCAATGGAAGGCATCCTTCTTTAGCAATTAATGAGTGGGGTTGCTATTCTACCAAAACCCCGCACAAATCTTTTGTAGTACCCTGTTAGTCCTAGGAATACAAAGATTTTTGAGAAATTTTGGGCTCTTGGCCATTCCAATAGCTTTGATTTCAAGGACAACTTTGTGACCTTCATGGGATACAATGTGACCCGAAATGGACTCTACCTCTTGTACACCAAAATAACATTTAATGGATTTGCATAGAGAGTATAAAACTCCAAAACTTCCAGTTTTGATTTATTTTTTTACATGCTTATAAGTGTTCTTCCCATGTCTTACTGTATAATCAATATGTCATCAAAGAAAACTAATACAAATTTTGCATGAGGAGCTAAAATGGCTTGAAAATAGTGTTCATCAAGCTTTGAAATCCTGAATCCCTGTATTTGTAAGACCAAAAGGTCTACTTGCATTACCACAAAACTCAGAATGTGCCCTCATGAGTCCTGAAAGTCACCCGATTTTATGAACATCTTGCTCACTTTTATTCAAATTTGATGGTACCCTGAATGAAGATGCTAATTTTGTGAAATAAATTCCACCATGCAATTCATCAAGTAAATCATCAATTACTAGAATAGCAAACTTATCTAATGATGTGTACTTGAATAAAATGAGTTTCTCCCTCTAGACACATCCTCCATGTTTCATCCTTCTTACGTATGCATGACCACTGGGGAAGAATATGCACTCTGAATAGGCCTAAATACATGCCTTCAACATTTCTTAACCATTTTCTCATCTCACTTTTCTTAATATGGGTATCTGTATGGTTTGATGAGCTATAACTATGTTTGGCTCCCTGAATCAACTGAATTGCATGAAAGGTCGATCCAACTGGTGGTAAATTTGGAATTAAAGTCAAAGAGACAGATGAGTGAGAATCAAAGAATCTTCAAAGCGCCTGAAGTGGCATTGAAGACTCTGTATTTTGTACTTCTATGGAAATATAAGTTTGCTATAAGGTCCAGGTCTACAAGGCCTTTTCTGAGAACCTTCTGCATCAAGGATGAAGGGGCTAATAACTAGGGTGGAAACTTAGCTAGATCCCATTCAAGGTTTATTTTCCATATTGAATAAATTGGGTATGAATGTGAAAAGCATGACTGAAATTCATGCGGAGTACCTAAGGTGTGAGCCATTGGACACCCAAAACAATATATGCCCCTATGTAGAAATAGAGGACATAGGCAAGTCTAACATGTAGTCTCAGGCCTGGAAAGCTTGATATATGGCACATTCTTGTGCACTTGGCATCAGACCATCCACAGATCATAACTTGATTTCTGGAGTTCAGAAAGGCTAATTGAGGCAGGAAGCTAACTTACTATTTATGAAGTTATGAGTACTCCCCGAGTCAATCAATACTGTCAAGGATTTTAGCTTGAGATAGCCAATAACCTGAGGGAAGTTTGTATCAGGGGTTTGGGGTAATAAATTTTCTTGTGAGAGCCTGGCTATATAAATTTTAGGTTGGTGCATCCTCAGTACTGCCTCTTCTACTGACATTCTGTAACCTCTCCTATGAATTAATCAGGTCCTCATCATCCTCATACATGTCAATATAGAACAACTTGATTCTGAGCACATTTGTGTCCATAGTCCATATTTTTATCAACTAAGTTAAATGCACAATTCCTTTTTGTCTCTTTGTCTTCCATTTGTTGAGGAGTTTCTAATTGGCCTGAAAATGCAAGGGGAAGAGATACTAGCTCTTTGGTGTTAATGAATGTCTTACTTCCTACTCAAATAACTTTTAAACCTCTACTTGACGTGTCATGACTAATACTAATCATAAAAGAGTGGATTAAACATACCACCCATGCTCGATGTGGTCCTTAAGACCCCTGAAATAGGTCATTCAGATTCTCTTCTGGGATATTCTTTCCTTTGTGATGTGGTTAAAAATTGATGCACATAATCTTTGAATGGGTCCTATTTTTTGTAGACTTTAAAATTGACTAAATCAGTTCTCTGAAATACTAGAACTATGTTGAAGAGAGAAGATAATTGTATATCCTTGGTAAAAAAAGTCCAAATGACAAGACCATTCTTGTTGTCTAAGCACATAACCATCGCTTACCAGAATCAATTGGTCTATGTTCAAGATACAGGGATGCCAAGAAATGTCCTGATGCATGTTTTGTAGCTCAAAATTTTCCATTTGATTTATCAATTTAGGGGAGTCTTTACTCAAATTTTTGCAGTAGATCCAATTTCGCATACCATGTTCATGTAGAGAATAAGTGTAGCCGATTTTGATTGGGCTGGAAAAGTGATCCAACATGGTCATTTTGTCGAAGCATTTTGAACTGAAGGGGAGGTATCCTCCTAGGTTGGTATGGGCGTATTTTGGCCATATTTTTACCCTGATGTGCATGATACATAACCAATGATGTGATAAGGACTATGTCTCAAAAGAGGCCAGCAATTGAATTTCGTAGCTCATACTCAAGTTGGCTCACCTTAAATCAACTGAAGTAAACCCTAGTGTTGATAATTAATAATGTGTGTTACCCCTTCTGAATCCATCTCTTCAATCACTATCCCATCTTTATCTGGGGTTTTACCCGGAGTAACCAGATTACTGAGTTTTGCTCTTGTGGAAGGTTTTTTGCTGATATCAAACAAGAACAAGGTTTAGGTCTCATGCCAAAAATGAGTTTTTGGGTGAACAAGGAAAAAATATCAAGAATATACTAATACTATTGGGCGATGTCAGCTTTCTGAAAATGTAAAGAACTTGAAAAAATTCCACAATTTACACCCTAGGGAGCGATTTTATGAAAAACCCTAAATTTGTAATAACTTGTGCAAAATAAATCTGTCTTGCATTTTTAGGGAACCTTACTTGAAATGTTTGAAAATGGAGTAAAAATATATCCCACCAATTCACTTTGGTTCAAAATATATGCATGGAAATTGTGTTGAATTAGGGTTTTTGCCCTAATTTTGGCCCAGATCACAGCTCTGATACCACTTGTAATGAAATTACTTGTATAATTCAGATTATGAGCAGCAATAGAACACCAAATAACACAATATTTCATAATAATGATCTCAATATGCAATTAGAATAGCTTCACCACTTCGAGGGGGAAACCTCCAAACCATATAATAAGACTCAAATGCTCAAATGATAATGAACTACTACCTAGAATCCCCTATATATACTATTCATATGTTATGGCCATCACCAAGGCTGACCTATTAAGCATGAGAAAGTATAAATGATATAATAAAATGATATGGTAAGCCACAATTCGGCTACTCATATCCTAATACAAGCAATAGGTTAAGGGCGTAGCATTACCCTATTCTATTCCAGGTGCACACATTATTTACATTCTATATCTAGCTACACGCTCGTTATTCCAAGTGTGACATTCATATAGAAAACCTATGGCACAATTCCTTATATGCACACATAACTACATTGGGTCTAAGATGTAGTGTCACACAATTGTAAGTCCACCATTGATGTGGCTAATGCACAGTCTGACCCCTCATTTTTCATCTTTCCTTTTTAGGATTTGATGTCTATTTGAGGGTTTTATAGGTTATTTCTTCATCATAGGTGTTATAGGTACTTCAGTGATCTTACAATGACCTCGAGGTGATCAAGTATTTACTCAGACTAAATATGAACCTTTTACGACACTTAGATTAGGGTTTCTAATCTTTTTTACATACTAGAGTGACCAGAAAAGTATACTAAGGTTTCTAATATTTTTACAAACCAGTGCAAAGTCCCTCTCTAGGAACCCCACTATCTATTCTCCTCCTCTAAATTTACATTTTTCCTTTGGCTTATGTGTGAAGGTTATTAGCCCTGAAAGAATTTGTGAATCATTCACCACTAGGACATATTCCAAAAACCACTACAAATCAGTTAAGGCATTTTACCCTTTCTACATTAGGGATTTATATTTTACCTTTCTTAGTTTATTTGGTATATTTCATGTATTTCATTTAACTATAATGTTGCATTCAGATTAGTTGTTTTATGAAATTTACAAGGGATTTTTAGCTTATTCAGTTACTACCAAAATACCATGAGCATTAAGTACTATCATATAAGTTAGCTATGGAAGGAAGAGTATCCTAAGACATCCATAGATATGTGAAGGGAGGAAATGATTTGAATGAATGAATACAATTGTATGACAACTATTCGAGGTGGGGATGGTATTTCCCATTTGACACATGTGAGTCCATGAGGTCTTGGATAATATAAAAAAGCTTAATACACCTATCTTTGAGGTGAATTGATAAGGGCATCAATGATATTCTTATAAGCACTGACATCAAAATATTTACTTGGGGATTTCTTGTATCATCTTCTAATAGTGTAGGCATAGAGGCATTGAGACAAGAGACTCAAATATTACAATTATTTCAATATAATGTGGGGGCACAAGGTAAGTATGAAATTCATTTGACGATGACCAATAGGGTTATAAATGTTAATGGATTTGATGTGATTGAGGATCATAAAATTTGAAGGGAGGATCTCATTTGTAAATACAAGTAGAGCCTTGATGAGAAAATATAATACCATCACATGATATGTTTAGATTGGAAATATATACAGCCAAGTGAATCCCAAGGATGAAATTAGAGATATTGATCATCTATGAAAACATAACATATTGTGTCAACATTATTGGGGCCCATAGTGTATGGGATAAGGATAGAACCAAGTACATGTCGAGAAATTTTGAGACAACTATGAAGATTGTGAAGAATTTTTGAAAGGTATTGGAAATAACCTCCTAAATAATTCACCAAAGACAAGATATCAATGTTGATTTTGATGATGTGTCAATACAATACACACTTAAAACGAAATTCTTGTGCACAACAACTTAAAAATATGTTGTACATTAGGTGGTATCTTGTGGTGGGGAAGACCCAGTTATTATTAAATCAACATTAATAGGATTAGGAAAATACATTTTAGATAATAGAATTAATATGCTCAATGGATGTGTTGTGATGAATCCGAGTGTTAGTAAATGTTAGAGATATTTTATGTTCAGTGTGAACATTAGGATATTATTATTGTGGATATAATATTATCATGGATAATATAATTGTAATGTAAATGTAAAGTTACATATGGTAGATAGTATTTACTATATGGTAACTAGTTATTAAGTTAAGTTATATAATAAAACAATATGGAATTGTTTTATTATTAGTATTGTTAATTAGTTGAAACCATTTGGGAGAATTGGTTTCATATGCAACCAAATAAATTGTTGAGAGGTTTCATATAAGACATAGATTTTTATGTGAGTTGTTAGTATGCAGCTCCTATATAATAGAGTGCATAGCTATGGGAAAAGATAGAATGTAAGAGAGTAATTGGATTGTAATAAAAGTCTTGTAGTAAACAATATGTATGTAGTATGAATGTTTTGATTACTATAAGTTAATATGATTAGAAGTGTGTTGATTATATCTATGTTAAATATGTGTATGTGTGTTATATCATTAGGAAGA
Source organism: Taxus chinensis (assembly GCA_019776745.2). Lineage (NCBI taxonomy): Eukaryota > Viridiplantae > Streptophyta > Pinopsida > Cupressales > Taxaceae > Taxus > Taxus chinensis. The sequence continues at coordinate 71,755 of JAHRHJ020000245.1, read as the reverse complement.
TAAAATAAGAAATAAAAGCTAATCCATGCTCCAAACCTAGAATTTGCTGACATTTGGTATTAGAGCAAGTAAAGGTTTCCAAGAGAAGGTTTCAAATAAGAGAAATATGGGCAACTAATTTTTGAAGAAGGATCTCAAAATTCATGGTGTCTCTGGTAATGCAAGATTAATGTTTATATTGCAAATTTATCTTAACATTATTTATATCAGTTTCAGAAATCTGTTAGGAAAAATATTCCAAGTAGTGTTTAGTAAAATGGACATAATGTTTGCATAAAATTTCGGATGGAGGTGATTTTTTTGGAAAGGTATTGAAAAAAAAAACAACTTTGTATTTTATCCTATCAATTCTATGCAAAAGAATGTCGAAATAATGTTTTAAGTCACGTGAACATTTTTGTAAAAAACAAATAGTATCAATAAGTACTTATATCATTGATAGTGTATTTGTTTTACTATTATTGAAAAGAAATATTTATCAAAACAATATTTCAGTTTTTTGGTTACATAGTACTTGAAGAATATGGAAAGGAATAATCTAAACTAGATAGATAAATTTGAAGGCCAAGATTTTCACACCTAGCAGCTACAGATGCAGTTGCATCTCATAGAGAAGGATCTATGGGATGTGGTGAAACCAAATTCAATTCCACCCACTGGAGGAAATGAATTGGAAAAGTGGAACGTGAAGGATCAGAGAGTCATGGGGACAATTGGATTAAGATTGTCAAAATCCTATTTACACCATGTGGATTTATCCAAATCTACAAAGGATATTTGGGATTCCCTCAACAATCTTTCCGGATCTAAAGCAGAAACAGGAAAGACGTCACTGAAACAACATCTATGTAGATTGAAAATGGAAGAGAGTTCCAAAATGGCAGATCATATCAGTAAGTTCCGTTCCTTATTAAATCAACTTGCTAGAGTTAAAGAACATGTAAACGTTGATGATGCTAAAGCTATTCTTCTTAATAACATGCCTAAGAGTTACTCAAATATTGTATTTACTTTGAGTAAAGTTACTATTAGTCTAGAAGGAGTGATTTCTACATTTTAGAACAAAGTAGTCATGAAGAACATGAAGAAGTACTATATCATAAGAAACAAACCTAGCTCCTCATTCTAAGAAGGAAAAATATAAACCAAAGCAGGTTCCTTCACATGGAAAAATAAAATGCTTTTATTGTAATGAGATTGGGCATGTAATACTAAACTATAAAAAGAGATCTCATGATCTTCTTGATGACAAGATAGATCAGAAATCCCTTCTAGCTAAAGTATAAACTGATTGAGAAGCCTACTCAATTGATGAAGAACTTTCCTGTCCTAGTAACGAGGAATTCCTATGGTAGAATATTCTCTTGTTGGAGGAAGGAGGAAATCAAGGAGGAACAATCCTCCCTCATCATTCACCAATGACTGGGGTCACAAATAGATGTGTTGATGTTCTATTTCAGTTGTGTGGTGTGTTTATAAACAAGGGGGTGAATATATTTTCATGTTTGATTTTAATGTGTTCACATAGACTAACAACAGTTCCTGAATTAATTTGGTGTGGAAGAAGCACACTACTTGACTCAGCTTACAGGGGCAAACCATCTATGTACGGTCCTCTAACTGCCATACTTCGGTGGAAGGTACTTAGTTGGAAGGTGACCATTTGATGAAGATGTTCATACAACAAGGATGATCATTAGCAGCAAGTTCCAGACAGCAAGATCCAGTAGTAATGGCTACTCTAACAAGTTCGATGTTTCTAGGAGCTCTTACCCCATGTTCACACTAAGGGGGTGTGTTAGAGATATTCTATGTTCTAGTGTGAACATTAGGATATTATTATTTTGGATATAATATTATCATGGATAATATAATTATAATGTAAATCTAATAGTTACATATATTAAATAATATTTACTATATGGTAACTAGTTATTAAGTAAGTTAGATTAATAAAAAAATATGGAATTTTTTTAATTATTAGTATTGTTAATTAGTTGAAACCATTCAAGATAATTAGCTTCATATGTAACCTAATAAATTGTTGAGAGGTTGCATATAAGACAGAGATTGTTATGTGAGTTGTTAGTGTGCAGCTCCTATATAATGGAGTGCATAGCTATGGGAAAATATAGAATGTAAGAGAGTAAATTGAATTGCAATAGAAGTTTGTAGTAAACAATATGTATGCAGTATGAATGCATTGATTACTATAAGTTAATATAATCAAAAGTGTGTTGATTATAACTGTGTTCAATATGTGTATGTGTGCAACCAATGGTGTGTGTGATATATCTGTAGGAAGATAGAAGAATAAATCAAAGCTAATCCATGCTCGAAACCTGGAATTTGCTGACAGTAAAGACTTGGAGAAACATATCCTTATAAAGGGGGTTAGTTTGATATATTAAAAGAATTTTAAAATGCAATCAGGAGGGGAATCCCTTATGGAAATAAATTAAAAATTAATTAAGCTACAAAGAAGAAGCATACAATAGGATAAAATAAATCAATCCTAAATGTATTATAATATATGTACATGATCAAATCACAAGTTGGGTTCACCAAAATGTTTACAACCTAATTATCTTTAACATGAAATTTAATTCCTTTTTAGTGAATTAGCACACTAAAGGATACAATATTTAGTAATAGGTGTATATTCTAATTAATTTTCTTCCAACAATAATGATCAAAATTAGAATAATGCTTTAATATGATAAATAAGATACAAACTTAGAAATACAAGGGAATGAATTCATTTAACTTATTACTGATGATTCTAGAAGGTTATGAGAAGGTGCACTACTAGAACAAGGATATATAAACTTTATGATGCTTCAATCAGGAGATTGTAATTTTAAATCAACCAAAGTATTGCTTACACAACTTAGTCAGATCCATATCATATAATTCTAGACATCTTATATGATCATAGACATACTATGATACGTGCTCTATAACTTCTGCACATTGTCAGTTTTTGAAACTCTTTGTTTCTATCAAACCCTAGTTTTTAATCATCATGTGAAGCTCTATGAATTCTCTGATCATCATCTCAATCCTAGCTATAGATGATAATTCTTATAAAACAAAACTTGGTTGGGTTCTGGGCACCCCCATGTACTGTTGACATTGACACAACTATAAAAATGCCTCAAAATACATGTCATTTTCCACTTAGCATGTGATATCTAAATGAATGTGACTAGGTTTGACAACCATCTTCGAGCATGCTCGAATTGAGTTTTCTCTTCCTAAGATACTTGGAAAAGATATCTTTGAGTTCTTGTAGATGTGACAGATTATTTCCTTGACCTAGTAAGGAGCTTCAAACTTATTGATATTTCTGCCTGAATAATTTTGGATGTGCTATTGCAATATTTAGGGAGCTTTGGGTGTCTTTTACAAGTGTTGAAAGTAAGTGTATCATTGTAGTGTCATAGAATTTATATGTTACTCAATGAGTTAGTGTTTACTTGTTACATAAGGTTCTATAGTTGAATTATCGATAAAAGAGCAACCTAGAGAGATTAGAATACTCAACAAAACATATTATTTTGAAATTAAAGTTGGAGAACATGTCAATTTAAGATAGTAAAAATCAGCTAGCCTGACCGAATGTACTATCATGACTAATTTGTACGGTCTTATGGAGGAAAGGAAAACATGCAAGCTGAATTTTAAGACTTGTTACTTGATGTTTTTCTATGTATTTTATGTACTATGTTATCAAAATTCGATGGCCTTTCAGTGTGTAAGGATAAACAAGCTAAGCATGAGACCTCAGAGTGTACTATGTGGGAGTGAGAAACTTGTATTTATCTTAGCAAGAATGCATTGTATAAACTGACAATATCAATGAGTGAATTACCAAATTTGAGTATCTACAATATTAATAAGTTTGGATTCATCACATCCACCCAAAAACCAACAGTTAACTTAGATGCAATAATATTTTAAATTTATAAATTATTTTAAATTGTTGATAACTTAACAATGAAGTTGATCTAAGTCTTTGTTGTTCTTTCTCCTTTAAAATATATATGATTTTTTTGTGCCACTTAAATATTCCAATCTCTCTATTGTACACCCTAAACATTTAGTAATTTAGTTATTTTCTCATATTTTGTTTCATGTTATACATTATATTGTCTTGGAATGGTTACAGTGAGGTAGCGTAGGCACCGATGTTGATTTTTTAGTTTTTTGAAATGTAGCAGTAAAGCACTTTCGAGGAACAAACATCACATGTCATAAATATGAGTGTTGATATTTGAGGAACAAACATCACATGTCTTAAATATGAGTGTTGTGAATAAATTCAATAGGAAATTTTTTTAAATCATTGGAAAATTTAAGATACTTACTTTACAGTGCAATTTTAGTACACTAGAATTTTGTGTAGAGTTATTTTTGTGTACAATGTTTTAAAATCAATACACAATGATAAAAGTAATTTAAACTACTTATGTATTGGTTGATATATGTTTACAAGTATACTCATATGGTCTTGTATACTGTTCTTTGTAATAGTTTTATGGCATCTTTCGGTCATTCATAAGTATATTTATATAAAGATTATTTGTTAAAGATTAAGACATCTAGTGAAATCAAGAATACATGTTTTCTTGTTTATGCATAATTTTTTTTTTAAAAGTAGTTTCTCTTTTTGTGTTAAGACATAATTATTATAGAATATAAGTATTGATTAATGTAAATGAATTTTTTTATTATTTATGTACTTGAATCAACAACTATACACACTTCAATTTATAGATTTATTGTAATGGCTCAATACAGTTAATTGTTATAAATAATTATATGCAGAGTCCAATAAATAAATCTATAAATATGGTTTCCTATAATGCATAGAAAAAGAGGTGTAAGTCCAAGATATTGTATTTAGTATATAATTTTTCTGAAAAATATGAGCGAATATTAATAGAAACATTAAGAATGGAATAAATGACATAATATAAATGAGTTTATTTTCAATGATAATACCAATTCTTGGAAGCATCATTGATATAAATTAACAATATTAAATCTTGTGAATGGAAAATAAGATTGACCAATGCATGAAATCTTCTTTAACAACAATAATTGTAGTTTGAGTAGCATAACTTTTAGCAATAACATTATATTAATCATTCTCCTTAATGTGTCAAAATGGTTATAATGCATGTTTAATATGCAAATGAATTCATTGTATATTAATTTTCTATGATAGACTTTGGTTTTTTAAAAATTTAGGACTTGATTTCCTCAATGCCTATGCTATGTGTATTGTTGTAAATGATACTTTCTCCAGGTATAACCCTAGGATTTCAAGTGTTATGCCCCAACCATTTATTTCAGTGAGATTATAGTGTTATTTTATATTTTATGTGAATATGTTAATTAGTTATTGGTCTCATCTATTTCACTTTATGATTTTCATTTTTAGGCATTATTCACCAATCATATTCATTGTAGTTAGTATGAAATTAGCATATGACATGGATATTATAATTTCCAACTATTATAATTCAAGATATATGTATTTTGCATAGATATATATACATACATACATATACTAGGATGTTAAGTTGTGTTAAATGTAATTTATGATTATAAAAAGATAAACACATTTTTGTGATGTTGCTAATGCATTGTATTATTCAATCTATAATATTCTATAATGTATAATTTCCATCGCATGTGTGATTTCACGAATTGATTTTTTCAAGGAAATAAACATTGTTTGTAGACATTTCATGTTTTCATGAAGAAATGCACCCTTTGGAGAGTGGTGTGATGACCCCCCTTCCAATTGACAAAATTGTAACACTCCTAGGTTGTTGGTAGCCAAATTCTTGGGTGAGTCTCTAGAGAGGGATGGTTCCCCCAGTGTAACACCTAAACAACTAACTCTTCTCTATTGCTACAACAAGGAAACGAGGTAAGAACTAAGTAGAAGGATGAAAAAGAAAGTTAAAAACAAGGTGATACACCAAAATGTTTAGGGACCTATACTTTCCTGAGCATACAAATGAGGATTAAGGGGGATAACACACAATACACAAGTCACTATTTGACATACTTCTACATAAGTGTTTCTTAGAGAGGCTTGAAGTTTATAACACAGAAAACAAGTATCACATAAATTTAGAAGGGCTCAGATGGTTAAGGTCCACAAATCAATCCTACATAAAATTTATGAAAGAATAGACTATGACCTGTAAGTTAATGTATCCCTACATACAAGTAAGGAAATTTGACTAAAAATCAAGTATAAACACTTCTATCACAAGATAGAATCATCTATTTCACAATTCTACATAATACACAAGTAGTGAGTAGGTAAAAATGGTTCCTTTATTATAAAAAACATACAAGTATAAAAACTAATAGTGTTCAGCCACAACTTTCTCATCTTTAATGAATAATATCTTGTATACAAAAGAAATGAACTTTAGAGAGGAAAGATAATGGAAGATTTCAAAAATGGAAACACAATGACATTAGATAGTTTTAAAACTTAAAATATGGAGTTAATGTTCTACAATAATCCCTATTACATATTCTCTTAACATAATATTCAAGTATCCTTCACATTTCCCTTACATAATTGACATCCTCTTCACTCTAACTTGATACAAAGTTTAGATTTGTGAAAAATGATAAAAATGGGGTTTTAGTCTAATTTTGGATGTGTAAGGATAATTTCTGTAGCATCTCAACATGATATTTTGGGCCTTTTTTTAACAATCCCACCACTTATTTAAAGAATAAAATTAGAGAAAGGGAGGAACTTAGGAACAATTCCTCTTTTTCAATTACATGATAACTTATACGATTCTACGTTTATATTTCCCTTTAATCGACCAAATTAATTATGCTCAGAATAGAGGGAATTGACGAACTGCTATTCTTGTGTCATTAAAATATGATACAATTTCCCAATTAGATGAATTAATTATGTTGGAAATAGAGGTAAGTGATGAAATATTCATCTTATGTCATCAAAATTTGACTTAACCACCCAATCAACCAAATCAATTATGTAAAGAATAAATGGAATTGATAAATGTTCAATAATGTCATTGATGCCAAAACAGATATTAGTTTTAGTAGAGCATGTTGGTCACTGATGTCAAGTCAAAAGTATGTGTTTTATTAATGTCTTGGTAGTTTAATTTTTTATGTCAAAGGTTTTTAAGCTTATCTTGAGTACAAACAAATATAATTGTAAGAACAATTTGAAGGTTTTCATTGTCAGTACATGTCATTTTCTAAGAATCTTAGTCAGATTAAGAAAATTGGAATCCTATCCATAAAATGAAGAGTTATTGTGAGAATATTTGTGCATGGTTGCTTATAGTGAAAATTTAAAATAGGTAAGAGAGAGTATACATAATTTTTTGAGCATGTGTATATGGTTTAGAGACTATGAGCAGAGGTGTAATGGCCTATTTCAAGGCCTAGTAATGCAATAATACCAAGGAGTAAAATGAATGGTGAAGAAATCATGGGATAATGAGGTATGAAGATCAATTTTTAGAGTGAGAATAAAAACTTAAGCATGGAAAGACAGCTGGCATGCTTTTTTAGGTGTTTGTATGCATTTTCAGGTTAAGCTTTGAACGATTTTTCTAGATAATGGATTTTTATCCTTACAGAGCTCTTATAATGGATATTTCTAGCCTGAGAAGTAATTTTCGTTGCTAATTGGAATGTGTAAACTCTGGATGGGAGTCTAATCTCTTCAGGATAAAAGGGTAAGGGTTGCAAACAAGATCTCATAACATTTGTTTTTGGTTTAAGGTCCAGATATTGATTAAGAATAGTTAACACTAAAATCTCCCATAAACCCTTCTAAAACTCTAACATGAAGTCGATATGAAATATATTTCCCAAAAAGGCTTAGAATGGATTGGTTTTGCAAGTTTTATTATTTGATATGCTAGTAGTTTCTCCCAACTATCTCAAGGTGGTGTTGTGGTATCAGATGAATCAATGTACTCTATAGAAAAGGATTGTTTATGAAGATTTTTTTGTAGAATTCAATTTATTCATTAGAAAAAGTAAAAAAGCTTGTTTTCTGAGGGTGATAGGGAGTTACACTACATGTCTATGATGTTTTATGGACATGTTCTAGCCATCAAGTGGTCATACCAGGTCAATTTTTCAAGACTAGTTTTTAGTACAATTTGACATGTTCTTGTGTTCAATAAGGATTCATGGTGAGAATGTATGTTGAAGAGTTGTTTAAGCATGAGAGAAGATGGTAAAGGTAATTTTTTGTCTTGAATATGTCCATTGTTTATTAATAAGATAATTATTACTTTGTTGTGTGGTAGACCTAATGAAAGTAGGTCTTGATGATGACTAAAGGATAGAGATACCTAATGGAGCTATTCTAGACCTAAAGAACACTATATTCTAATTTATTCATAATTTTAAAAGGTCATATGATCTATCATGGCCAACCTATATTATTTTAGGTACATGTTTGGATGACCTAGCTGGTTTGTAATTTAGAATCATGTATATATATATATATATAAGGCATATTAAGCCTATTTGAGTTCGTTCTGGTATGAGAGAATGAGTGAGCTATAAGAGATAGAAAAAGGTGTAAGAGGTCTTTTAGACCATGTATAATATATGCATATTAAATATACAAATATGGTCAATATGCAAAACATAGTTGGTTCTTGCTCATGTGAACATGAAGAATAGTGAAGAGAAAATAATCATACTATGACAATTTGAGGTGTGATCCAGAGAATAAGAGCTAAGAGAGCGTCATCATAAGTTGATCAGAAAAAAGGGAAGGTGAAAAAATTTAGATTTGATTGAGTTGGAATTAGGGATTTGGTTCTCCTTGCAATTTTCTAATTGTTAAAATGTAGAGGTTGGCACTCCTTGTTAAGTTGGTGATTCACTAAGTCTAGGAAGTTGTAGCTTCTTTTCTAGTGGGTGTTTTCTAAAGTCATATGGGTACTTGAAAAATTAGGGATGGTGCTCCATGTGGAGTTTTTGTTTAACCAAATATTGATTTTTTTATATAATACAAAGATCAGTGGGTTTTCTTCCCGTTGAGTGTTTTCCACATATATATTATGTTCTATCTTGCTTTGTATTCTTATGGATGTTTGTTTCATGTATAATAAGATTAGAATGGTTCATGTATGACTAAATGGTTTTTTTGATGGTTCATACAAGTTAAAATAATAAAATTAAAATTTTTAAAGTCACGGATTCACCCCTAGTTATTGTGATTCCAATAATTGGTATCAGAGCATGTCCTTTAGAGAAATTCTAATAACTTGAAGGTGATCCTAGAAGCACAAGATGGATAAGAAATTAAGATATAAAGTCAAATCTCTTATGGAGTATTATTTTATGATTATTGTATCATGTTTGATGGATTTTCTTACCAAATGAGTTTTAAGAAGATTGAAGGAAAGAAAGGGAAATAAGACATTAGTTCCTCTTATAGAAATAATAATAGTCTATCTGAGGTAAATTCCAATAATGATTACAATGGCACTCTTATCATGAAAAAAAAGAGGTTGGTTAACATTTGAAAATCTCATGAAATAAGAAATTCTAGATGAGGAAGAGGTAGAATTGAACATAGAAGTATATTTGGTAAGTTCTCTAGATGAATTGAAGATCGAAAGAAAGAAAAATAAGAAATTAAAGTCATTGATCAAACACTATGATGAAAAAATTATTAGCATGGATAATATACATGATGAGGTCATCAAAGAACTTGCAATTGAGTTTGAGTTAGTGACAACAAGTCTCAAGACCAAGGAAGAAGAATTCACCAAGATCAAAACCGAGATAGAGTGTTTGAGGGAAGAATTGGATAAAACAACAAAAGAGATGAAGATGGCCTAGGAATGTTTGATTAAAGGTTTGATGAGGGTATATAATTAGGATATTCAACAGTCAACTCATCTTATAAATACTATAACAAGAGATTGCCAAAGATAGTTTATAGCACCAACGTGAAGGTTAATGAGAAATGTTCTAAGAAGTCACACATTTAGAATTCAAAGTCCTAGAATGAACAAGAATCCAATGAGCCAAACAAAGAAGAAGAATCAGTTGAGGAAAGAAAATACACATAAATCCCTCTAAGATAAATTCAAAAATATCATCCTGATACTCAAATCATTGACAATAAGAATTTAAATAGTGAATATAAGAGGGAAGATGGTAAGTAATTCTAACCATAAAAATGTTGCTCTTTTGTATAAAATTGAACCTAAAATCTTCTTAGAAGCAAGTGTAGACTAATTGCTACACCCTTAATCATATATCTTATATTCGATGTATATAGCCAAATTTTTTCTATCATAACTTCTTATCATTATGTATCTCTTTCGTATATGTTATATTATCATTACTGGGTCGGCCTTGGTGTTGGACATAACATAGGAATAATATATATAGGTATTTGTAGGTAGTAGTTGATTATATTGAGCATTTGAGTCTTATTATTTGGTATGGAGGTTTCCCCCTCGAAGTGGCTAAGCTATTCCACTTGCACATTGATTTCATTTATCTAAAATATTGTGTTCATTAGTGTTATATTGCTACTAATAATCAGATTTATACAAGTAATTACATTACAAGTGGTATCAAAGCTTGAACTCGACCAACACTGATTCAAACCCTAATTGTGAAGGTTCTCTCATTTATCAAAATCAACAGTGGATGTTTCTGTAATTGATTTTGTGGTATGGAAAAATCAGTCAAGTAATCTCCCCTCTAAATTTTAATAATTTTTTACTTGGTTTGCAAAAGTTATAGTAGTTTTATGTTTTTTCATAATTCGGCTATCTAGGGTGCAATTTGTGGAATTTTTCAAATTTATTTACATTTCCATAAAGTGGATTAAAAATTATTTTGATTTAGTTATTTGATTTTTAAAAAATTTGGCTGAATTACTATTGAAATTCCAAACCCTAAATTTTAACCTTGATCCCTAAATCCTGCAATTTTGGGGCATCATGGTTGGGCCTTCGACAAGAGGAAAAAATAATCCCATCATGCTAGGTAAAACCCCTGAAAAGGATAATATAATAGTTGAGGAGTTAGATTTATATGGGGTATCTACGGAGTCCTCAAGGTTAGGGTTTACTTCAACTGACCATAAGGTCAACTATCTTGAGTTAGAGTTACAAAACCTCGAGGGTAGAGTGGCCAGCTTGAAGAAGATGTAGAAAATATTGGACAATGATAGGAGGATTTCATTCACCAAGTTAGTTACAATATCATGGGTCATCATATCCTTCCTAATCAGCCACTACTCAATCATACTCATATTAACCATGGGGGATATTTAGGTCAAAGTAATAGACAAACTAGCCAAGGTGGATCTGCAAACATGACCAATCCAAATACAAACACTCTGTAGGCCCGTAACATGATTCCAAAAGTGGAAATACGTAAGTTTTATGGAAAGGATCAACTCAATTGGATTAACCAAATGGAGAATTTATTTGATCTTCATCAGATTCCATCAGCAAAAAAGGTTACCGCAACATCGTTATATCTCAAACTTGACCAATTCATTTGGTATCGATGGTTATGTACTCAAAGGAAAAAGAGTGGCCTCAATGTTACATGGATAGTATTTACCAAAGAGTTAAAATTGCACTGTAGCTCTAGTGTGTCAGAAAATTATTTCATTCAATTAACAAAGCTAAGAAAAACATGAACAGTCAAATATTACATCCATAAATTCTAAAACCTTTCATAATCAGCCACTACTCAATCATACTCATATAAACCATGGGGGATCTTTAGGTCAAATTAATAGACAAACTAGCTAGGGTGGATCTGCAAACATAACCAATCCAAATACAAACACTCTGTAGGCCCGTAACATGATTCCAAAAGTGGAAATGTGTAAGTTTGATGGAAAGGATGAACTCAATTGGATTAACCAAATGGAGAATTTATTTGATCTTCATCAGATTCCATCAGGACAAAAGGTTACCATGACATCGTTATATCTCGAACCTGACCAATTCATTTGGTATTGATGGTTATGTACTCAAAGAAAAAAGAGTGGCCTCAATGTTACATGGATAGTATTCACCGAAGAGTTAAAATTGCACTATAGTTCTAGTGTGTCAGAAAATTATTTTAGTCAATTAACAAAGCTAAGAAAAACATGAACAATCAAAGATTACATCCATCAATTCCAAAACCTTTCCTTATGGGTGGAAAATATTCTTAAAGAGAATTTGAATAATTTATTTCTTGGGGGTCTTAAAGAACACATTGATATTGAGGTGCGTATGTTTAATCCTCATTAGGTTTCAGATTCTATGATCATGGCACATAGGGTAGAGGAAAAATTTATTTCCATTAGGAAACAAACTGTCAGTAATATCAGAGATCGTAGCGCCTTTCCACCATCATTCCCTCAGTCAGTTAGACTGACACCTCAACAAATTGAAGAAAAGAGAGCTAAAGGGTTATGTTTTAATTGTGACAACAAATTTGGACTAGGACATAAGTGTGCTGAAAAGAAGTTGTTCTACATTGAGGGGCCTAATGAAGAAGAATAAAATGAAGAAAATGAAGAGGTAGAGCTAGAGGAGGAATTAGGAGAATCCTAGCCAACAATATCATACCATGTAATTTTATTTATTAGCACTCCCCAAATTCTCAAAGTAGTTGGATTCTTAAAAAAATAGAGGGTAACAGTGTTGATTGATTTGGTAAATACTCATAACTTTATCAATCATAAGTTGGCAGTACGCTTGAAATTCTTTGTTTTTCCAGCTCCCAGAATGTCAAGTCATGATCGTTGATGGGAAAACTATTAGTTGTTCAGGAAAATTCCATAACGTTATCTCACCATGGGATATTACATGCTAACTAGAAATATGTATGCCATTGCCATGGGAGGAGCAAACATTGTGTTAGGAGTTCAGTGGTTTACCACCTTGGGAACCATTGAAACTAATTTACAAGAGTTTTTCATGTAATTTCAATCAGAAGGGAGGAATTTTAAACTAAAAGGACTAAGAGAAAATTCCCCATAGATGGTAAGTTCTCATCAGATGTAAAAATTTATTAGAAAATGTGCAGAGGGGTTTGTGGCACAACTATTTTCATTGGAAGCACATCATTCCAATACATTTATACCCGTGGATATGCAAGCAATTATAAATGAGCACTTAGTGGTGTTTGGAGAAATGCTCAAGTGTTTTCCTCCAAAACGAGACCATGACCATGCTATCCAGCTAGTACCAAGGATTCAACCACCAGACAACACACCTTATAGGTACCCCTATATGCAAAAGAGTGAGATTGAGAAGATATTTCAAGAGATGTTAGAAGGACTTATTCATCATATTCAAAGCTATTACTCTTATCCTTTAGTGATGGTACGAGAAAAAGATGACATTTGGTGCATGCGTCTAGATTATAAGAAAATCAATAAGTACACAGTTAAAGATAATTTTCCTATTCCTATAATTTATGATTTGCTAGATGAGTTACATGGTGATGTTTACTTAACAAAACTTGATATTTGTTATGGATATCATCGTATTAGAATCAGGGGTGAAGATATTCATAAAATAGCCTTCAAGACACATGAAGGACACTATGATTTCTTGGTAATTCCTTTTGACTAACAAATGCACCCTCTACATTTCAAAGCTTGATGAATTCCATATTTAATCCATTTCTATGAAATTTTGTTTTAGTGTTCTTTGATGATATCTTAATCCATAGTAAAACATGGGAGGAAATACTGCATCATGTAAATAAGGTGTTGGAAACTCTTGAACAACATCAAATTTGGGAAAATCCTTCTAATTGTTCTTTTGGTGTCAAGGAGGTTGAATATTTGGGTCATATTGTATTTTATGAAGGTGTTAAAGTGGATGCTAACAAGATAAAATCCATGCTTGAATGGAAGGTTATCAAAACCCTAAAAAATATTTGAGGATTTTTGGGGCTTACAGGTTATTATTGTAGATTTGTAAGGAATTATGGAAGCATCACAACACCGCTCACAACTTTATTGAAGAATGAATCTTTCCATTGGAACGAGAAAGCTACTACAACATTTGAGAAGTTAAAGGAGGCCATGTGTATCACTCCAGTTCTAGCCACCCCATATTTTTTCAAAAAATTCATTGTTGAATGTGATGCTTCCGGGTATGGTACAAGGGTAGTACTCATGCAAGAAGGTTGACCCATTGAATTCAAGAGCCACCAATTCAAAGCTAAGAATATATCTAAACCAGTTTATGAGAAATAAATGCTAGCAATACTTCGTGCACTTAAGAAATAGAGACCATATCTAATGGGAATACATTTCAAAGTAAAGACAGATCATGATAGTTTTAAATACTTCTTAGAGAAACATTTATCATCGGAAGAACGATAGAAATGGGTCTAAAAAATGTTGAGGTATGATTTAGAGATAATATACAAGAAATGGAAAGAGAATGTAGTTGTTGATGCTTTATCTCGTAAGGATGAATCAGCTGAGGCATTGTTGTGTGTGATATTTGCATTATAGGAGGATTGGATAGAGGATGTAAGGTCTAAATGGAAAAATGACCTAGGTACAAAAATATATCATTCAGAATCTCCAACAAGATCCAAGCATGTTAGAAAAATTTGTATGGAAAGGAGATGCTTTATGGTATAAAGATAGATTATATCTATGTAATAATTCAATCCTTAAAAATAGGGTTCTATCTGAGCTCCATGCTTCTCCAGTAGGGGGAATTTTGGCTTCTTGAAGACTTATCATCAAATCAAGCATGATTTTTTCTGGGAAGGGATAAAAGGGGATTTCCAAAATTTTGTGGAAGAATGCATGGTTTTTCAACAAAATAAAGGCGACATAATTAAGTCCCTAGGTCTTTTACAAAATCTATCTATTCCTAGCCAGAGGTGAGAAGAGGTATCCATGGACTTCATCACAGGATTTCCTAAATCAGAAGGTAAAAATGTAATCATGGTGGTGGTGGAAAGACTCACCAAATATGCTCATTTTTTTCCTTATCACATCCATTTATTGTGAGTACAGTAGTAACAACTTTCAGGGATATAATTCACAAGCTACACGAGACACCAAATATTATAGTAAGTGACTGAGACCCTATCTTTACTAGTAATTTTTGGACTAACTTTTTCTCATGATTGGGTAGACAACTAACTCGTAGTTCCTCTTATCATCTCTAGTGTGAGAGAAAACTGAGGTGGTAAAAAAGTTCTTGGAGGGATATCTTCATTTTTTTACGGTAGATAAACAAGTGAAATGGGTCCAATGGTTACCGCTAGCAAAATGGTGGTATAACACGTCCTTTCATACTTCATATAAAATTTCTCCTTTCTTGGCATTATATGTGTACCATCCACCATCTATCACCTCATTTTTGAGAGTCAATCTAAGGGTTTGAGCAGTTGAAGAACATATTCAACACCAATAAGAGGTGTTTTCTAGTCTCAGGGAGAATTTGGCCATGTCACAAAACTACATGAAGCAGAAGGAAAACCAAAATCGTAGTGAAAGATATTTTTATGTCGGTGATTGGGTTTTTGTGTGTTTACAACCATATAAGAAAATTTCCTTGAAACAACAGAAAAAGGATAACAAGATTTCACCTAAGTATTATGGTCCTTATCAAGTGTTACAAAAGATTGGAAATGTAGCATACAAAATGAAACTTCCTTTGGCTACTTGAATTCATCCAGTCTTCCATGTATCTGGTCTGAAGAAGTTAATTGGAAAAATGGTATCGGCCCAGATAGTGTTACCAGAGATTGATGAAGAGGGAAGAATCATCCTGGAACCATAATGCATCCTTCATACATGCACAAAGCGATTGAGGACAAGGGTCATCATTGAGTATTTGATCAAGTGGAAAAATCTAGACAATGAAGACACAACTTAGGAGGATGCAAAATTTCTACAGAAGCATCCAGATCTTCTCAAAATTGGGGACAATGTTTCTTCGAAGGGGAGGGACATGCTACGACCTTAATCATATATCTTATATTGGATGCATGTAGCTGACTTGTGTCTATCACAGCTTCTTATCGTTATGTATCTCTTTAAAATATGTTATATTATCACTAGTGGGTCGACCTTTGTGTTGGCCATAACATATGAATAGTATATATATGGGTTAGTAGGTAATATTTGATCATATTGATCATTTGAGTCTTATTGTTTTGTTTGGAGGTTTCCCCCTCGAAGTGTCTAAGCTATTCTACTTGCACATTGAGTTCATTTATCTGAAATATTGTGTTCATTAGTGTTATATCGTTGCTAATAATCAGATTTATACAAGTAATTCCATTACACTAATAGAAATTTGAGGATTCAACTAATTACAGGTTTAATTCAACATACATGCTAAACATTAATACATTATGTAATGTTATAATAAATAATTAAATGAACATTACATCATCAAACAAGTAAATAAATAAATACTCATAAAAGATAAATATCACAAGTCAAACAGGATATATAGTTTAAAACCCAAAGGTGAAAACCACTTGAAAGTAACCTTTTAATTCAGAGAACTTAATTACATCTAGTAATATCACCTCCTCCTTTGAAACCCTAATCACATGGGTAATCATTTTCACCTTTAATATATTCTCGAATATATCAAATGAGGACCCTAAGTCCTTTTTATATAAGGTGATCGGGTATGTCTGCCTGACCCACCTTTTCAACCTAACCAATGGTTGACACATATACCTAGGTGAGTGTATTTAATAAATACAAACATAAATGATTTCACATTATTAAATACTTACCTAATGTATATTACCTAGGTTTGAATATTTAATAATAGAACTAGAAATATTTCATATTATTAAATATTTAACATATAGTATAATATTGGACCCATATTACTTAAGGGGTGGCCAACCCACTTAACCATTATGTTCCAACAAATTCTACTCGAAAGAAACTAAAGAACGTCTCATACAAGTTATCTTCCATCCACTTTCATGCAATAAATTAAGGCCCAATGTTGTATCTCTATGCAAACATATCTTGACTGTCTTCTACCAAGCTTTCAAGGAATTATAAAAACTTGATACATATCTACATGTTACATTTTGGTAAAAAAGATTTGAATCCCAAAGATCATCCCGATAATCGGAATGGCTAATGTATGTATTTGTTTTTACATGTTCTCACAAGTTCTCATATAAGGTTACTTGATACCTCATTTAGACAGACCTAGATGCTCACCCAAAGCACGCGATAATAAAGACATTCATTCATGCACAAAGAATCATCATAATGGTGACAATACAACAACACATATAATAAGGAAGATACTCAATCAATGTGAACAAGAACTAAGATCAATTACATTGTCAAGATACCATATCTAGATATATCAACCATCATTATCAAACCGCAAGTATCCATTATAGACCAAAAACAATTACATAACATATACCCCTCTATACATGACCAATTAACATTAGCAAGTGACCGTATGCATGCTCATAGAACCCTAATTTAGAATCCTTCCATCATAACTCTACTCACCCATACATGTAATCCTTTGTTAGCATTCTCTCTTTTTGAAGATAGACAGCAACCTTCTATATCAGTTGGCACGGAGATCATTCCCTCCACTGCCCATGCACCTTCCTAATAATATGAAGTGCTATAATGTATCTACATACTGTGCTTCATCCTCTGATGCTCTACTAGATTATCCTAAATATAAGATTATTTAGTTCTATTATTAGCTCAAACTGAATAAAGGAATACTTCCCTTATCTCTGCATCTTTATTCCAATTATACCCTATTTAGCCATAGTGCCTTGCTTTTATAGCTTTGCTTGATGACACTTAAACCGTACTCAACTTTATGTTTCTGAAGAGATAGAAACAATTGGCTGATTTTTCATTTCACAAAGTATCGTGACAACCTACACCAAATTGGAAACACATAACCATAATTATATTTTCTATTAATCATCACTCAGCATGATAAAAATCACAAAATCCATACAAGTTGGCAATTTACATTCTTAGTATAATGCAACCCATAATTTATTGTACCACTTAATTTATGTAAAATTGTTTTTTCAAGATTTCAAAGGTATCTCTATAAGGATCCTACATAAACAAGGAAGAAATTACTACTGCATTATGGAAATATTTGGTCTAGCTATAGTTAGAAAAATACAAAAAATTAAATTCCTAAATAAAGTAGAGATCAAAAATTCATATGCAGGTTTAATCAAAGTTTTAGTCTTTGACTTCCATAGGAAAATTGGTTTACAACAATCATATTAAAAATGTTAGAATACAAGGTTACTATTGAGCTTGGGAAACATGAGGCTGCAATATGGTGAAATACGATTCCAGAGTTATGATTGATTGAGACCTAAGATAGTCATTTCAATGTAGCCGTGGTTCATTTTCTAAGGTTCATCCTAGAATTACACAGTAATTAACACATCATAAGAAAAAAATACTATATACATACAATGTAATTGTCGGAACCTTTGATTGCTTGTGAATAGATTTTGTTAGAACCAAGAATTTAACAAAACCTAATTGTTTACCGTTGGAAATCATTGACTGTTCACTACATGTCTAAGAGCTTGATTTAAACCATGTTAAGATTTCATTAACTTACAAACCATAGTTTTCACCAGTTTCTTCAAATAGCTTTTTGGACTGTAAAGTTGTTCCTTTAAATCACGAGATTCATTCATTTTTCACATCCATTTGGTGGATCTCCCAGCTCAAATTGACAAATACAAACAAGGTCCTATTAGGAAGCATTTTAGCTACAACGGATTAGGTCTAAACATAATCTATCCCAGGTTTCTGATAAACCTTTATAAACAAGACATAATTTTGGGTCATTTTCTCAATCAAATACCAATTTAACATTATATTTTACAAGAGGGAAGATGGTAAGTAATTCCTTTTACCATGCATAATGCTTCTTGGATCTTTTATATTCTAAGCTAATTCCAACCTGTTAAAATGTAGGTTAAATGGTATATGTAAGTGAAGACAATTATTTTTAAGTAGTGAATTAATATTTAGACTAGATAGAAAGGAAAGATATTTTGAGTGGCATTCACTCTTCAGGCCCTTATCTCCCATAAGATTTTCATAGGAAATTCATTGGATGTGTTTAAGTTAGAGCTAACCTAAGGAAAAGGGAGAAGTCACTTTTGAAAACAAATATAGATTGGTATGAAAGGATATGCTTCATAAAGGAGTTGATTTTGAATCACCTTTGCTCTTGTTGCCATATTGGAAGATTTTAAGTTTGAGAAAATGCAATTTTCCAAAAGGAACATCAAGGTTCAGAACCCTTATTCCTCTGTCAAGTCCTTTCTTGAATGTAATGATTTTCATAAGGAAAGGATCCTCTCAATTAATGTAAGAAACCTCTAGGTTTGGTTTCTTTATAAAATGAGAAGGTCATATCCTTTTTTTTTCAAATTTGATTTTTAAAGGTTCAATGGTCTAAATTGGACAATGAAAATATGTAATTTATATTAAAAGTATCTATTAAATAATATTTAGAATAGGAGTTGTATATATCTCATTTTTGATAAAGATAGAGGGTGATCAAATGGAGTTTTAGATCAACTAATTTTTATGTTGATATCCTCTTTGGTGGTGATCAATAGAAATAAATCCAAGTCATTGCTTAAACTGAAAATAACCCCCTTGAGATGTCTGTTTAGAATAAATGACACATTATTTCCTTAGCACCACATATTTTAATTAGAAAAAGGTATTTTCATGCCTCATAAAACCTAACATCAATGTGGATTGTTGAAAATTTGTTTTGAATGGATCATTAAACCTTCCAGTACATCTTATGACATATAAATGTATATGCTTGATAAAAAATTTCCTAGACTCTAAACCTGGACATACTGTATATAGGTTCAATTTTGTAAGAATTTAGGTTTCTTTACTATCAACCTATAGGAGTATAATATGCATGTCATAAGTGCTTCATAGTCTTCAGTGAACATTTCAAGCAATCTAACTCAGTAAAAGCCTACATGGATTGCAAGAGGATACTTCAGGTATCTAAATTACTATGACCAGTATGAAATGTGGTACCCAATATAGTCAAACTTCCATTTTGAATGACATGCCATAAATGACCAGCGTGTGAAGTTAAGAATGATAGGTTAATATGTGGCGGGGCCTTCATGTGTAGGATATTTCCTAGTTTCATGGAAAATGAAAGATTGAAACTTTCCAATAGCATTATTGTATTCATTGTTCCCTCTTACCATTCTATTAACAACATTCATGCACTTCACACTCATCCAAAGTTTGTATAGAATCTTATTCGAGGTGCACACAGGTGTTCAATCCCCTCTTTTATTTGAGCTTCAAGTGAGAATGCTTCTTAGTAAGTATTTTTTCTCTTGTGTTTGTACATATTGTCTAAACACACCCATTTGTCTTGAATCAAGATTAAGTTTAAATCCTATTTTCATGCAATGTTGTTCCTTCAAACTTTGATCACCTACGTCTCAGATCTTGAGAGAACCAAGTTATTTGAGATCACAATGGAACCATCTCCAAGTTTTATAGGGACCTTGCACGCTTGTGAAACGGATCTTGAGGAAAGGCCAGTTCCTCTATCTATTTCTACTGCTACTACGACTCCTAGTGCTGAAAGGGAAACTAAGCTAATAATGCCAAGGGACAAGGGATAGAGGATAACATGAAAGGAAACTATACTAAAAGGTGATAGCACTAGAAAAAAGTTTATGAACACTATCTGTTCTGAGAGAGAATAAAAGGAAAGGCATGAAAGAGGCTAGGCACAGTAACTAAAACATGTATTTACCAAATCAATTCTCATGAAACACAACCAAATAAGGAACTGCAAGGGACGTGAAATGACACAAAAAGCACACACAAGAAAAAGGAAGGCAAGAAGAAGGAATGTAAACATGTTAGGACAAAGAATAGTCACAAAACAATGCTTCTATTACTTCTAGAAATGCAAAGACTGTTACAATGGTGAAGAGGCTAATATCCACATGCATAAGCCAGATCTAGAGGTCTACAACTCAAAATACAAAATATGAAGTTCCTTAGAAGAATTCGTAAGGATCCAAAATGTCCAACATAAAAAATGAGCCCAAATCTTACATTTATAGATGAATCATATGGAAGAAAAGAAGAAGGAGGGAAAATCTGAATTTGAAATGCAACCACTAACAAGAATCATTGAATGTCTACAAATCCACCTGGAGATCTATAAAATACACTTCCCTAATCCTGTTTGGCATGTTGAGGAATGAAAGAAGGTAAATCATATTAAATCAGGTGGTTGGAGAAATCAAAGCTCCTCATCAATGCTCAGAGAGACATTTTTCCCATTTCTCACCTACCAGATCTTCCAAAATATTTGAATTTGAATATCTAAATATATAGCACTAGGTTATGTCAACAGCTTCGATTGAGACCAGGCACGTGCACCGATCAGAGAAATCTGTAGAAAAATATATGGCTATCAGAAGATTTTTAGAGTCGTCAGTGCATGCAAGACACGTGGCACGTGATGATTGGAAAAAGATGGCCAATTATGTGTAAATGTTTTTCATTTTCTGCCACATGTCACTCACTGATTTGTTGCAAGGATTTGGCACCTATGGTATGCACTTTGACTAGTTGCATGTGGCACACTCAAGTATGTCAGAAGAATGAATGTACAATGACACAGAGGAAAGTGCAAAAATTAGGGCACGATGCGAAGGGAATGTGGCAGGAGAAAACAGAAGGAAGGCATGTGAGGAATCACAACGCATGCAAAGGAAATGGAGCAAACTGACGAGTGAGAAATGTATGGTCAAGGCATAACTATTACAAAAATAATGTGTGGGGCGCATAAGAGGGCTAGGGACTTAGCTGATTAGAAGAAAGTGCAAGGGGCACACACAAGATGAATATCTTTAGGAAGAAGGTGGATGCTGAAGAGATGTGCATGAGGGAAAATGGGAACAAAGAGGAAAAGGAAAATGAAATGGAAGAAGGGGAAGTGTGTGCAAGGGCATGTGAGGAAAAGGAAGGGGCCAAGTGAATGTCCAAAAGGGAATGTGGTAGGTGAACTTGAGTGCGCAAAACCTTGTAATGACTAGCTCAGAGCTAGAATATGTATACAAGATACCCAAATAACTAGGAAAGTTATTTGGATAACAGTTTTGGTGACTTTTGGGGCCATCTACCTGCTAGATGAAGGAGATCAGTAGCCTAGAGCATCCATTGGGCATGGAGTCTATTATGTAACATGAATTTTAATCTGAAAAGAATTGCCCTGAAGTCACTTGATGGATCATTTCTTAATCTGTTCTAGAATCCTGCAAAACTATTGAAAGATACTTGCATCCTCCTAGAAGCAAAAGAAGAGCACATGCATGGGAAGCACGCGAGAAGAAATAACTATGTATAAACAAACAATGTGCACACAATGCACTTAGAGGAATTAAAACTACTCTAATATATACAAAATGATGCATCAAACTTAATGGAAGGGTTTGAGATAGATCCCATTTACTAAGATTTGTAGCATACCTTCATCTAGATGAGTTAACTCAAAAGAGCTATCCTCCTTGCATGAACTAATGATGTATGGGCCACTCCAAAGTGCATCAAACTTTGAATGACACCCTGGTTTAGCTCTTTTAGCATCCCATTTTAAAACCAAGTCCCCAAATTTAAAAGCATGAGGCCTAGCATTTTTGTCAAACCATTTCTTTGTTGCTTTTATGTTGTTCTAGCTTAATCATGGCAGAGTTCCTTGATTTCTTCAATATTAACTAGCTCTACCATTCTAATTTCTCTCTGGTCTATGCCTTTGAATTCTAGTTGTTGGGCAAGCACCAATGAGTTCAACTCAAGCGTCAAGGGAAGGGTATCCTCCTTTCCATAGACAATATTGTAAGGTGAAGTTCTTATTACCTTTTTGACTGTGATTCTATCTTCCCAGAGCATGCATGAGACCTTTGTATGCCACTGTATTTGGTTGATGTTCATTGTGCACTTCATGATCCTGATCAGGTTCTTATTTGTTGACTCTGCCAAACCATTTCCTTGAGGGTAATAGTTGGAAGAATTCTTCAGATAGATGCCCAAGATTTAGAGCCCAATCAATGATTGTAGTTCCAAGGAAGGATTTTTTATTATAGAGATAATGGTTTGAGGGATGTCAAACCTTATTACTATACCTTTAAGAAAGTCAATGATGATTGACTCAGTTGATTCCTTGAGCATGAAAGCTTTTGTCCATCTGGTGAAGTAGTCTGTAGCTATCAACACCCATTTGTGTCTAGTGCTTGAAGGTGGATTGATCATTCCTATGAAGTCAAGACCTCATTACGTAAAAGTATGATCTTCTTGGATTAGTCAGAGGGGAAGTGTTGCAAATTTCTTATTTCCTACAAAGAAAGAACATTCTTTGCATTTGGTGACCCACTTGTGTGCATCTATGAAAAAAGGTAGGCCAAAAGATACCTACCATTATGATCTTCATTGTTGTAGTCTTGGTAGAGAAGTGTCCACCAGAAAATCCATCATGGAATTCTGCTAACACTTTTTCAGTCTGTGCATCATTAATACACCTTAACAACATGCCATCAAGATCTTCTTGAAGAGGAGATCCATCAATCAAAACATAAGGGATATATTGTAACCTCACATGTGTTCTATTTTACTTGTTTAAACCAAAAGGGTATGCACCCTTGGAAAGGAATTTGAGCATGTCCTTGATCCATTCGCATATGTCAGGATCTAATTATGTTCAAGTGCTACATGTGGAGATCTTCATCAAGAAATAATGAAGTATCATATTCATTCTACACATCCTCAGCAAGATACTTGCACAACACGCTACCTCTTACCAATTTTTGGCTTTGATAGTCACATCATACTCCATGATTTTTGATCACCCATTGTGCTCTATTTCTCACTAATTTCTACTCCCATGATGAAGTCTCTAACACCAGAGTGTTTAAACTAACACCTTGATGTGATTTTTGGCGATCATACTTTTGAATTTATTGAGTGCGTGCACATGATGGAAATACCTATTTTTCTATGTGACTATATCTTAATTCATAATCCTTCAATGTTTGGCTGAAGAAAGCCACTGGTTGTTCTAGTCCTTGTTCATTTTCTTGTGTTAGGATAACAACAACACTCACATCAATGCCATAAGAATAAAGGATAAAATCCTTTGAGTAATTTGGGTTGATGAGTGTTGGTGCGCAAGAAATCTCTTGCTTGATTTGTTGAAGCTTTCTTTTCCTTCTGTTGTCCATCTGAAATTATATCCTTCTTGAGCATCAAGGTGATGGGCCTTACCATCCCTACAAAGTTGGGAATAAAACACCTAACAAAGTTGATTTTACTAAGGACTACAAGGCCTTTTTGTGCGGTAGTAGGGAAAGAGCCAGGATGGATGAAACGCACTTAGGATTGATTGTGATGCCATCCTTTGAAACCACATGGCCCAAAAGCTTGCCCTGCCACCACCAAAATTGCACTTCTTGGGGTTAAGAGATACCCCATACTTTCTACATCTCTCAAATACTTTCTCCAGGTGTGCCATATGATCCATGCTTTGCTTTGAGAAGATAGTGATGTCATCCAGGTAGACCAAGATGAACTCATTGATGTAACCTTTGAAGGTAATTTCCATGGCATGCTGAAATGTTGTCACCTAGTGTTTGACAGACCAAAGGGAATTTTCTGATATGCATATGTTCCCCACTTGGTTGTAAACACGTTTTTGAATTGATCCTCTTCCTTGACCAGGATCTGATTGAAACCTAAATATCCATCCAACATTGAGAACCTTTACGCACCAGACGATAGTCTATAGAATCTTTCTCCATTGAGGGCAAAGGATAATGATCCTTTAGAGATGCCTTGTTTAAATATCTAAAATCAACACAGAGTCTGATTTCACCATTATTTATGTACACCATAACTAGATTTTCAACCTAGGTAGAGTACTTGATGGGAAAAATGATCTTTGCCTCAATGAGTTTGGATAACTCCTTCCTCATGAGGGGCTCTATATTTGGATTGACTGGTCATTGATTTTTTCTGATGGGCTTGATACCAGGATCAAGGTTAATGGAGTGTTGAGAAACACTTGGATCAAAACCTTTGAGGTCTTCATACTCCCATGAGAAGATATCACTGTATTTTTGAAAGAGAGAGATGAAGGCCTATTTTCATTCATGTGCTCAAGATTTACTGAGAAACAACTCCTTTCCACATGCAATAGTGATTGGGCTAGCAGTCTTCTTTGCGCCATGTGCATATACTTTTCTTCACCCTTAAACTCATCATCAGGGCTAAACATTTTCTCTAAGGTGACCAACCCTTTAGGAAATTTGTTTGTACTTTAGTTGAATCACTTGGTCACCATAGCTGTCATACAAGTCAGCTTGCATGCTTGATGAGAACTCAACTTCATTTTGAATGAACTAGATGATCTATGTATCTTTTTCAAACACTTTCCAGTTGGTGTTGTTATCTGGAATGGATGGTCTAATCACCATCTTAATGTGCTGGGTGTTTCCTTTGAAAAAGTCCTCAGTAGGGGAGAACTGTGAACTAAGTGTGACCATTTGATCAGCTTCTTTTTCATCTTGCATGGCACCACCTGTAAATTTAGAGCATCAAAGATCTCAAGGAGGTCCCAAACTTTTGTTTATAAGATTTGAGAAGATTATTATTTTTCATGCACTTGTTGGTACCCAAAGTTAACCTTCCTCAAAGCTTAAGCAACATCATGGGTTTAGCAAGATGCTCAGAGGTAGATAGATGATGTGGTGTGTCATTTGCAGCTGGGGAAAGCAATCTATCTGAATTTTTAGCACTTAAATTCTGGGGGAGTGGGTAGCACCCTTGAAGGATGTGATCTTATCCTAACTACTTTAGGTTGTGCCTTTCAACCAAGGTAAGAGAACCTATAATGTAACCTCTGTTTGATGAAGGAGATGGAGATATCCCTCAATTTGTGTAAATGGTATGAAAAGGCCTTGGGAAAATATGATCAACACTCCAAATCTATCTTTCACAAGTTGTCACTTCCAGATTATGGAGATATTTTCAATGCAAGGCAAGGTTACTAAAGACATTTGAAATCCTGATTTGCTTCTGCATATTTTGACAGTGGGGTTTGCATTTGTTTGATACACAGGACAAAACAGGGTAGTATGGGTAGGATAGTTGTTTTTGAATGATTTTTTTGGGTGGGAGATTAGACAAGACAAACCAAGGTCTTCCAAACTCTTTGAGGACTTCAGCAAAATTTGGAAAAAACTTAACAGTCAGAAAGCATCAAAATGGTTAATCACTCCTTCAACCAGGATATGTGCATCAAATGGAAGCCCAGATCTGCACTCTTCCACACAATCTTTGATTATCTATCACAAAATCTTGAGTTAGAAATATCAATGAAGCATTTAGTAATCACTACTTGATCATGCCTAAGGTGCACCCAAAGGCTTACAAACAATCTCTGAAATCAAAGGAAGGTGAAGTGGTTTTAAATCTGTTTATCTCTTTATCAGATGAAAGCTCTTTTGAATGTGAGATTGCAAATGCCACTAAACTATCACAATAATGAGATCATGTATGATCAAGAGAGATTTTAAACACAAGACTGCAATAGGAAACAAGAAACACAAATTGAAAAGCATTCTGAAATGTAAGCATTCACAAATTTCTCCCAAAGACAACACAGAATAACTCAAAAATGATCAGATTTATCAGTAGGGGAATGTTTTGAAAACAATCTCAGAGCTTGTTAATGGCTATACATGTGCAACCAACTTAACATGATTTGAAATCTGATACAGAAGGAATTATATGAGCTTCTCAGGTGGTCACTCAGAGTATGGGCTTCTTCCCAGATTTTCCCATGAAATTTTGAAGTTTCTCAGGATTTTCCAAACTCTTCCAACCCTTTGCATGACAAATTCATGCAATATATAGCATTCAATTACATCTGAGCCTTCTTTCCCAAGGAAATAATATGCCAAGGAATCAAGTTTGTTACAAAATTCCTTCATGATTTACAGAAAGGGACATTTAACAGAAAAACAACAAAAGATGTCCAGGTGTTTCAAAAAGGTTGAATCATTGCAAAATTTGATCATTATTCTTTATGGAGGCACATTTTTCATCCTCAAGGCATGCAGACCCTTTTCTATTCATCATTTCACCTTTTCTCCTTCCAAATTCTACCTCTGCAACTTTTGGATCTGGTATTTCACATTTTACTCGAGCCCAAACAAATTTCATTTCAAAAATACCTTAGATCTACAAATTGAACCTTTCAAAATCAATTTCATTATCTTTGCAAGCAACAAACACATGAATTTTCCAAAATTTGGTGAAGATTGATGCAAAAATCACATCTCCAAGCTTCCTGGAGCTCAAATGGTGGCCAAAATGAAAAATGCACAGCACCATTGGATCTGTCAATTTATCCTTTAACATCAAGCCCCACGTGTCCACAATGGAGATTGGAAATGGGCTTGGGGTGCACTTTTTCCATTTTAACACTTTTGGATAAGAAAAAACCATTTTTCTCTGGCAAGCCCTTTGATTGGCACGTGAATGGTTTCCCAGTTTTACCATTTTGATCCTTTTCTTTTAGGAAAAAAGAAAAATGTCCAAAATGTGGAACCATTCCATTCCAAATGGATTTGGGAGCTTCATTTTACCTTTTAAAATTTTGGGAAAAAGGAAAATTTTGACATTTTTCTCTGCACCCCTCTCCTTGAAAACGGGCTTGACACATGTCACATGTGGGTCCCAGCGGGACACTCCACATTTCATTTACACCTTGACCCTTTTTCCCAAAAAGGAAAAATTTCCAAATTTCTCCCACGGGCCCGCACCTTCTGACCTCTACCTTGCCACGTGTCGATCGCTAATTGGCTGTGGGCTCATTCTCCTTTTTTTTAACTTTACTTCCAACTCCCCAAAACTTTCAAGTTTTCAAACTCACTCACAGCCTGCACTCCCCTTCTGCATTTTACCAAGGTGAAATTCCTTCTCTTTGGCCATGGGGCCGCACTTGAAATTATCAACTTTAACTCATTTTTCCAAAAAAAGGAAAAATCTTCATTTTCCCCCGACGACCCACCAATCCACACAAGCTTTCAAATGTCCTCTTTGTTGGGGCTGTGCTTACTTTTATGAAATTTAACCCTTTTGCCAAAAAGGAAAAATTTCCAAATTTCCCCTGAAATCCCAATCCCCTCCATTATGAGCAAAAAAGTACCAAGGCATTAATTCAACCTAAATGGGCTCTGCGGCCTTTTTCAAAATTTAATTCCTTTTAATTTAAAGGCCAAAAACTTCAAATACCTCCGCAAGCTCTGTTTTTCCAAATTGACCTACATAAAAAAAATTCTTGATGGCTAGAAAAGGATTTTCAAATTTTTAGTTCAAAAAGGAAAAAATTCTCTAAGTCCTCTGCCAGCCTTCATCCCCTCTTTTGATGAAAACATGACATGTGTCCACCTTTGATTCATTGCGGGCCTTAGGATTTTCTTTTCAATTTTAACTCTTTTTTCCAAAATTCCTTAAGGCACAAAAATACCCGCCCATCCACAACCAATAGGAGGTGAACACGTATACACTCTTAGGGTAAAAAGTAAGAATTTTCTCTACCCTTTCTTAACTTTGACTTTTTCAACATGCCACGTGGACCAATGAAATGTAATGGGGCCAATTAGCGGGACCAAATGAATCCTTTTGACCAAAGTAGCAACAAAAAGAATAAGTTCATACACAAACCCACCACCCTATTTTCTTTCCATATTAAAACTTTCCACGTATGCTGAACTGAATGATGAGGAATAATTTGATGGGAAAATGATGAAACTGTCAAAAACACAAAAAATTCCAGTGATGCCTAGAAATTGATTTTTTCACTAAGGATGGAAAAAACTCGAAACAAATCCAATAGGCTCCAACATGATTTCAAAGACCATGGGGATGGATTTTCAAAGGCATACAAGTACAAATCGATCAATTTTCGACTTCCATGATTGGGCAAAAGTGGAAAAAATGGCAGATCCCGTAGATTTGGAAAAAATTAGGGCACAAACAGGGCATACATGGAGATTTCTTTAAATTAGGGAAAAACAACAAGTTTGTGAACACTTCAAAGCTTTCAAATGAAGGGGAAAGTTTTTTAGACCATCAATTCGAGAGGTAAAACATTTCTCAACAAGCAGACCAAAGGGAAAAATTTGGGTAAAACACTGCAAGCTCAAAAATGGCACCAACATCGGCTCTAGCTCGGGGATGGGCACTCCCCATGAGTGCCACAAGAACAAAAAGTAGACCAAGTGCCAAAAATACCATTGGGAAATGGAGTCAATGAGCAAAAAAACAAAGAACCATCTAAGAAATTGACAAAAAAATGGCTGCTAAGAACCAGGGCAAACCACAAACTAACAAAACACCAAAAAAACAAAAAACAAAGACTATACACTATACAAGTGGTGCATACCTCAAATTTGGGGATTAATCCAAGAAATGCTTCAGATGTCTTCCATTAATAGGTAGTTCAAGCAATTCCCCATCTAGGTCCTTGAGAAAGAAGGTATTCTCACCAATTCTGATATCAATGGAGTAAGGGCCCATCCATAATGCATCAAACTTACCATGCTTGCCCTTATCTTCATGTCGGCTATCCCATAATAGCACAAGATCTCCAATACTGAAAACCCTTGGTGCTACTTTCTTGTCAAATAATTTCTTCATCCTTTCTCTGAACTTGACATGCCTTTGGTGGGATGCTCTTCTCTCTTCATCAAGCTCAACAATCTGATTAATCCTTGCTTCATATGGATTGAGCTCTTGATCTTCAAGTTGTTGAACAAACTGAAATGAAGATAATTGTAGATGTAAGGGCAGCAAGAGCTTGAGTTCCATACACCAACTCAAATGGGCTCATACCCATAGCTCTTTTAGGAGTTATCCTATCAGCCCAAACTACAAATTTCAGTTGTTCACCCCACTTCTTCTTTTTTTGTTCCAAGGTTCTTCTGATAATTTTCAACAAGTTCTTATTGCTGGACTTAGCTTGTCCATTTCCTTGGGGATTATAGTTTGAAGAATAAGTCAGATTGATTCCAAACTCTATGCACATTTCCATCAAAGGTTTAGCTCTGAAACACATGGCATTATCAGCTACAATCTTGACTGGCACACCAAATCTGCATACAATGTGATTCAACAAGAAGTCCATAACAACTTGGTGTGTTGCTTTCTTGGTGGGGATTTCCTCTACCCACTTGGTGAAGTAATCCATGGCTACAAGAATCCACTTATGTCCAGCACTAGAAGGGTCTGAAATCTCACCAATGAAGTCCATTCCCCATTGTTTGAAAGGAGCTTCAATTGATACAGGCTGCAAAGGAAGGGAGCCTGAAGCTTTCATTCTTCCAGAGAAATGCTGACAACTCTCACATTTTCTAACCAGTAGGGTTGCATCTTTGAAGAGAGTAGGCCACCAATAACCAGCTCTCAAGATTTTATGTGTTGTAACCCTTCCAACAAAGTGTCCTCCACAAACTCCCCCATGGAAATCAGCAACTATTTTGGGAGCTTCATCTTCAGTTATACATTTCAAGAGGACACCTTCAGGGTTCTTCCAAGCCAGCCCAAAGTCAGTGATAATGTACTTTTGAGAAGCCAACTTGAGGGATCTTTTCTGATTTTTATTTAAATGATCAGGGAAGCATAGGTTTCTGAGGTAAAAGATTACATCCTTGTACCACTCAGAACTTACCAACTTCTCAAGAACATCTACCCTTTCTTCCTCTACTTCATTCACTTCTACAGTCTGCAAGTTGCTCTCAGCCATAAGCTTAGCAAGACCCAAACCTCGTACTAACTTTGTGGTTTGGATGTCCATGTCATACTCTTGCAATTTGTTCACCCATCTACATATTTTTCTTGAGATCTCCATCTCTGATAAGATGTCTTTTACCATGGTGTGGGGAACATAAGCAACAACTTTTGAACTTAAGATATAAGGCCTGAAAACCTTTGTTGCTTTCACCAAGGAAAATGCTTATTTTTCCATGATTGTGTACTTTAACTCAGCAGCTTGTAAAGCCTTACTAAAGAAGGAAATAGGCCTCTCAGCCCCATCCTCATCCTTTTGTAGCAAAACTGATGCAATGGTATTTTCAGAAGCAAAGGAGAAGATTTGGAAAGGCTTCTTGTAATTTGGAGCTGCCAAAATAGGTGCATGCTTCAATGCTTCTTTAATTCCTTCAAAATCCTTAATAGCAGCCTCCTCCCATTTGATTACCTGGTCTTTCTTTAACATGCATGTAATGGGGAGAGTCAACTCAACAAAGTTAGACACAAACCTTCTGATAAAATTAATCTTCCCAAAGAAGGATTGGATGCCCTTCTTGCTTCTAGGAATAGGGACTTTGCTGATGGCTTCCACCCTCTCAGGGTCAATCATGACACCATCCTTTGATACAATATGACCAAGCAGCTTGGCCTTTTGCACCCCAAAATGACACTTCTTTGGATTGAGAGAAATTCCATATTCCCTGCATCTGATCAACATCTTTTCCAAGTGTTGCAAGTGATCAATTCTGTCCCTAGAAAACACAGTCACATCATCTTGGTAAACAACAATAAAATCATTGATGTAACCAGAAAAAGCAACATCCATTTCTCTTTGAAAAGTGGCACCAGCATTCATCAAACCAAAGGGCATCCTGACAAAAACATATGTCCCCCAAGGAGTGGTAAATGTTGTCTTAAGTCTTTCTGATTCTTTGACAACAACTTGATTGTATCCAGAGAAGCCATCCAATGTAGAAAGCAACTCAGAACCCATCACTAACTGCAACATGTTTTCCATATTTGGTAAGGGATAGTTTTCCTTCATTGATGCTTTGTTTAGATTTCTGAAATCTACACAAAGTCTGATATCTCCATTCTTCTTTCTGACAGGCACTAGGTTTGCAACCCAAGAAGAATACCTTGTGGGCTGAATGATCCCTCCATCTCTCAACTTCTTTAATTCCTCTTGCATTTTCATGGAGAGGAGTGGATTAATTGGTCTCTTCCTCTATCTGAATGGTTTGGCCTTAGGCTCAAGAGGGATCTCATGCTGAAACAAATCCTCTCTATATGCCTTTAGCTCAGAATAAGACCAAGCCAAGCAGTCTTGATATTTTTTCAACAGTTGAGCATAGGACTACTTTTCTTCTTTGCTCAGGTTGCTACCCAACCAGATCTTCCTTGGTTTCTCCTTTGTTCCCAAATCATGTTCTTCAACATCCCTAGATGCAAACATGTTTCTATTGACTATACAATCAGCATTGTTAAAATTTGACTCCAAGGAAACCAATCCTCTAGGGATGGTGTTAGTTTTTAATTGGATGATATCCTTGCCAAACAAGGTTTCTTTGCCATCAACTACACATACTAATGGTTCAAAATCAATAAGCTGATCAGAAAACTCACCTTGATTCTGCAAGAATCTCTGAACCTGAGCATCATCATTAAACACTTGCCAATGCTTCACATTATCAGGGACTGATGGCCTAGTGAGTATCTCAATATCATACTCACAAAAAGGAGAAATGGTACAATTTCCAAATCTTGACCCCAACACTGCTAGCCTGTCTGCAACTATGTTGAGACTTCTATCATGATGCACAATGTTGAAGGAATCAAACATTTCAATCGGATCCCAAACTGCATGTTTGTACTGTTTCATCCGCTGATTTTTTACAGCATACAATTTTCTTATTTGCTTGACAACTAATTCTGAATCTCCTTTTGCAATGATGTCTTTCACTCCATACTTCCAAGAAATCCTTAATCCTAACAACAATGCTTCATACTCTGCAATGTTATTAGTACATTCAAAATTAAGTTTGAAAGAGAAGACAAACTCTTCCATGCTTGGAGAAGTCAAGACTATACCAGCACCATTCCCAAACTTGGAGCAAGCTCCATCAAAAAACAAGGTCCATGGAGAACCTACCACCTCAAGGCACTTTGACTGATCCATCTTGTTTTCTTTTCCATCAACAAATCCAATGAAATTGTCAGCATCAACATCAGCAAACAACACTTCATAGGAAGCATTGTTGGGATCCTCAATTAGATGCAACATCTTCTTCTCCCCATACAACTTGACAAGGTTTCCTTCAATTGGGATAGTAGCAAAGGACATATCCATCTGAATGCTACCACCAACACTTGCAGCCCACTTTCTTGACAGCAACATGCCCCACTTGGCTGGGCAATCAACAATGACTACATCAAGTTTCAAATTCTTACCTAGATAAGCTGCAAGCTGCACTACCAAGCCCTTTACACACCCAACAACAGGCACTTCTCTGGAGTCCATGGCAGTACATCTTCCATATGTTGTTGTCACTTTGATATCCAGCTCATTCATGACCTCAAGAGGCATGACATTGCATGATGCACCCGAGTCAAACATACAATTATGAAGCAATCTATCCTTAATGATCAAAGTGGTGAAGAATGGATCAACGTTCAATTGAGATTCAACAAGGGATGTTCCCAAGTATACCTCAGGTGCTTCTCCAAGATCCTCTAATGTTGGTGGTGTTCCTGAGTCTACAATGATTGGAGGAGTCTCCACAATGTTTACATTTCTTCCTGGGGTACTTTTCTCTTCCTTCAATCCCAAGTATTCAAATGCTCTCTTCTTGTGCTCAGGAATCCTAAGCAGCTCAATAATTGGAACACTAACCTTGATTTGACTCAGAACTTGGGCTATGTCATATGGAGCACTCTTTGGCAAGGCAACATTGGGATGAAGATGGAAAAACTCATCAGATGGGACTGGATTTTTGACAGCTTGGGCATGAGGAGATGTATCTTTCCTAGGAGCCATCTTGGGAATGCTTGTAAGCAAGGGAGTTTTAGGTTTGGCTTGAGGCCCAGCTCCCTTAACAACTTTTCTCCTAGTGTTATACTCTTTTTCTTGAGCTAACAACAACATTCATTAATAATTGTCTATCCTCTTCAGAAGGGATACCCCCATCATACTTTTTTAATCATCAAAGCTCTCAAATACTCAAAGTCATTATTAGGTATCTCAAAAGCTTGCACTACATCTACTTCATAAGTATGAGAAGGAGGAAGAAGTGGTACCCGGTTGATGCAATCCCAAAAGGTTGCAGCAGTCCTTGCACTTATTACCTCAGTTGATGTTGCTCCTTGTTGTGAACTTGAAGAACAACCCACCATGCAGATATCATCATCAGTACCATCTTCATTATCAGCTTCATCAACTTGTTGGTCCACTTCACATGGAGGATGGGGCAGAAAGCACTTATCACACCAATCAATCTGACTAGCCTCTTCAATAGCAGCAACCCTGGCAGTCAGAGGGTCAGGCACCAATCTATTTTCACATGCTTGGGGTTGTCTATTTCCCCCTCCCATAGGTCCTTTACCTCTGTCATCTTTCCTTTGATCACCCCTAGGATGATTGCCAAATCTGTCATGATTTTGTGCTCTTTGTTGACCTTGTGAACCTTGGCCAATCCCCTTTTCTACCCGGGCTAGTTTGTATGAAATTTCTTTGACAACACCTGCCAAAGTTTTGACAACCTCTTCCAAATCAGCACCCTTGCTAGCTTGAGGTTTCTCTGGATTTATCAACTTTACACCCTCTCTCTTGGGAGGTTTCCCAACTACTTTGATATTGTTTTCAATTTGCAAGGCCATGGTGAAGGCCTGCCTTAAATTTCTAGGGTTTTTATCCCTCAAGTAGTATGTAGCCTTCTTATCAAATGCATCTGAATATTTGATTAAGCATGACTCATCACATGGCCTTAGATTGACAGGAAATCTCCTCAAAGTTTTGTTAAACCTTGTGTTAAAGTCATGAACTGATTCATTTGGGTTCTTTTTAATGTTTTCAAACTCAGACAAGAGAAATCTAGGATCAGTCTTGTCACCATATTGCAACCTAAATGCATTGTTCATTTCAGCCCATGAGTCAATAGAGTTGTCAGGAAGAGCCTTGTACCAATCTCTAGCATCTTCTTCTAATGTGTGGATGAACAATTTGATGTATACATCCTCAAACTCTATTTCAAAATCCTCCATCATATTAATGAAGAATTTTAGGTGTTGATCACCTGTTATAGCATTGTTACCTTGGAACTTAGGTAATCTATTCCTTACATCTTGTGGAACAACATTTGGATAACCAGCCATCCCTCCAAAGTTTATAGGACCAAAGGTGTTAACAACAAATGGAGGTCTGGGTGGGGGCTAAGCCATATTGTGATGTGGAGGTGGGTTTGTAGGAGATACAAGGGGATGAGGACTGAGGGGTCTGCATGGGAATAGGGATATGATTTCAAAAGGACTATCCCCTAATGGCTCTCCTTCTTGATAAACTCTGTCAGATCTTGGAAAATACAGGGACAAAGTGAGAAGCAAATTTTTTAAATATAGATGAAGGTCCCTCACCAGATGGAGAATGTAAATCTACAATAGGACTATCTGAACTCAGAGCTACTTGAGGAAGAACTGCAACCTCAATGACAGGCTGATCACCCTCAACAGTGGATTTTCTTTTCTTGAGGTCAGATCTCCAACAACTTTCCAAACTTTTCTTTTTCTAACTTTGATTTTCCTAATCTGAAGAACAACCTCCTAGCAGGTCCTTAGCAAAGACAGATCTTCTTCCTTCCAACTTTGTAGAATTTAGTAACAAATTTCAAATGACAGAAAGCTAAGACACTGGTATTTATCAAAATAAAATCATCATGGATTCGTCACTAAGGAATTTCACCCTAGTTGTGAAAATGCAGTAAAATAATCTATCAAATGTCTGTCAGCACTGAAATCTTACAAAAATTTATAATTCAGATCTTCCTTTACTTGAATCTATCAATCACAATGCAACCAAAGTGCAACAACTGCTGGAAATTGGAAAAAAGAAGACAGATCTTGAAACCTTTGCTTAAAACTTGCAAATCTGAATATAGAATGATATTTCAACAATGTACTAGCATGCAAAATTTGCAAGAAACATTACCAGGGTTTGACATGTATCAAAATATCTCATATATTTTCAACAAGTCCCCGGCAACGGTGCCATTGAGGTGTTGGTACCCAAAGTTAACCTTCCTCAAAGCTTAAGCAACATCATGGATTTAACAAGATACTTAGAGGTAGATAGATGATGTTATGTGTCATTTGTAGCTAGGGAAATCAGCCTATCTGAATTGATAGCACTTAAATCTTGGGGGAGTGGGTAGCACCCTGGAAAGGATGTGATCTTATCCTAACTACTTTAGGTTGTGCCTTTCAACCAAGGTAAGAGAACCTATAATGTAACCTCTGTTTGATGAAGGAGATGGAGATATCCCTCAATTTGTGTAAATAGTATGAAAAGGCCTTGGGAAAATATGATCAACACTCCAAATATGACTTTCACAAGTTGTCACTTCTAGATTATGGAGATATTTTCAATGCAAGGAAAGGTTACTAAAGACATTTGAAATCCTGATTTGCTTCTGCATATTTTGACAGTGGGGTTTGCATTTGTTGATACACAGGACAAAACATGGGTAGTATGGGTAGGATTAGTTGTTTTTTGAATGATTTTTTGGGTGGGAGATTAGACAAGACAAACCAAGGTCTGCCAGACTCTTTGAGGACTTCAACAAAATTTGGAAAGAACTTAATAGTAGAAAGCATCAAAATGGTTAATCACTCCTTCAACCAGGATATGTGCATCAAATGGAAGCCCAGATCTGCACTCTTCCACACAATATTTGATTATCTATCACAAAATATTGAGTTAGAATGAATCAATGAAGCATTTAGTAATCACTATTTGATCATGCCTAAGGTGCACCCAAAGGCTTACAAACAATCTCTGAAATCAAAGGAAGGTGAAGTGGTTTTAAATCTGTTTATCTCTTCATCAGATGAAAGCTCTTCTGAATGTGAGATTGCAAATGCCACTAAACTATCACAATAATGAGATCATGTATGATCAAGAGAGATTCTAAACACAAGACTGCAATAGGAAACAAGAAACACAAATTGAAAAGCATTCTGAAATGTAAGAATTCACAAATATTTCCCAGAGACAACACAAAATAACTCAAAAATGATCAGATTTATGAGCAGAGGAAATTTTTTGAAAACAATCTCAGAGCTTGTTAATGGCTATGTACATGTGCAAAAAACTTAACATGATTTGAAATCTGATACAAAAGGAATTATATGAGCTTCTCAGGTGGTCACTCAGAGTATGGGCTTCTTCCCAGATTTTCTCATGAAATTTTGAAGTTTCTCAGGATTTTCCAAACTCTTTCCAACCCTTTGCATGACAAATTCATGCAATATATAGCATTCAATTACATCCGAGCCTTCTTTTCCCAAGGAAAGAATATGCCAAGCATCAATTTTGTTACAAAATTCCCCATGATTCATAGAAAGGGACATCTAATAGAAAAACTTTCAAAATTTTTTGCCAGGTGTTTCAAAAAGTTGAATCATTGCAAAAATTTGAATCATTGTCCTTTGTGGAGGCACATTTTTCATCCTTCATGCATGAAAACCATCTTTCTTTCATCATTACACCCTTTCCCTTTCCAAATTTGCATCTGCAACCTTTGGATCTGGCATTTCACATGTTTGCTCGAGCTAGGGCAAAAAAACATTTTCAAATACACCTTAGATCTACAAATTGAACTTTAAAAATGATTTCATTAGTCTTTGCAGGCACCAACGACATGAATTTGCCGAAAATTTGGTGAAGATTGATGCAAAAATTGCATCTCCAAGATTCCTGGAGAGAATTGCTCAAAATGGTGCAACATATAGGAACCATCAATTTCCATCTTTTAAAAATGCACGTGGATTGGACTGGGCCTTGAGGTGTCTTTTTCTTTTGCACTTTTATCCTTTAATTTGATTCCCTCCTTTTTTTGGAGCATGTTTTCACAATTGGAAATTGGCTTGGGAGCTTCATTTCACCTTTTAAACTTTTCAGTAGAAAATGGAAAATTTTGACATTTTTCTCTGCACCTCCGCCTCTTGAAAACGGACTTGACACGTGTCCCAATGTGGGTCCCAGTAGATCTGTGCTCCAAAATTTCACTTTATACCTATTTTGTCAAAAAGGAAAAATTTCCATATTTACTCTGTGGGCCCGTAGTTGCGCCTCTGACCTTGCCACGTGTTAATCACTAATTGGCCACTGCGCTCATGACCTTGTTTTTAAAATTTACTCCAACTCCCCCAAAATTTAAAGTTTTCAAACTCACCGGTGCCCTCACTCCCCTTCTGCATTTTACCAAGGTGATGTGTCTTTCTCTGATTGACCACGGGGCCACGCTTCAAATTATCACCTTAACTCATTTTTCCAAAAAAGGCAAAATCTTCATTTTCCCCCGACGACCCACCAATCCACGTAAGCTTTTCAAATTTCCTCCTTGTCGGGGCCGCGGTTACTTTTATGACTTTAACCCTTTTTGTGAAAAAAAGTTAAAAAATTTCCAAATTTCCCCCGCCAATCCCGAACCTCCTCTTTTCCATTATGAGAAAAAATGTGAACAAGGCATTAATTCAACTTTAGCAGGCTTGTGCAACCTTTTTTATCACTTTAACATTTTTACCCCAAAAGTCAAAAAACTTCAAATACCTCCACAAGCCTTTGGCTCATTCCTACTTTTAGTTTTTTTTTCCAGAAAGGGACATAATTCTCTAAGTCCACCTTTCCGCATCCCCTCTGCCCTTGATCCTGCCACGTGTTCTCTCCCAATTGGCTGCAGGCCTTAGGCATTTTCTATTCATTTTAACTCTTTTTTCCAAAATGCCTTAAGGCACAAAAAGACCTGCCCACCTACGACCAATAGGAGGTGAACATGTATACACTCTCAAGAAAAAAGTAATAATTTTCTCTGCCCTTTCTTAACTTTGACTATTTTCAACATGCCACGTGGACCAATCAACATGCAATGGGGCCGTGCGGACCAAATGAATCCTTTTTCCAAAGTAGCAAAAAGAATAAGTTCATAAAAAACCGCCTTTGCCCCTCCTCAACCAATTAAAACAAGCCACGTATCTGCCGAATGAATGCCAAGGAAGTAATTTGACGGGAAAATGACCCGTCAAACAACAAAAACACAGAAATTGCCAGTGATGCTCAAGAAATGAATTTTTTCACTAAGGATTGAAAAAAATCGATTTTGCAAATAATTTATGGCCAAGCATGATTTATGACCATGGATTTGGATCTTCAAAGACATACAAGTATAAATTTATCAATTTCAAACTTCCATGATCAGGAAAAACTGGAAAAAAATAGCAGAGCCCGTAGATTTGGAAAAAATTAGGGCACAAACAGGACATACATGGATATTTATTTAAATTAGAGAAAAACAACAAGTTTTTGAACACTTCAAAGATTTCAAATGAAGGGGAAAAGATTTCAGACCATTAATTTGAGAGATAAAACATTTCTCAACAAGTAGACCAAAGGGAAACATTTGGGTAAAACATTGCGAGCTCAAAAATGGCACCAACACATATGTACTCCTTACAGTTATACTAATAAAATTATCCTTAACATGTCTGAAACTGGGGCGTAAAATGCCTTGTCTTGAGTAACATGTAAGACCAATGTTTAGAAGAGAGGATAACCACCCAGGTTATAACAAGTAGGGTCTAATTGATCAAGAAATCAGGCAAATCTAACGGAGGTAGGTCAATGTTTAAAACATCTTGAGTTGTTACTCATTAGACTTGGATCAAGCATGAAGTGTTGAGGATCTTTCCCCATCCTTAATTGATTCCTATAAGTCTTGAAATGAATGAACTAATTATTGACTAATGGAGATCATGTTAGACAAGATGCTATAGTTCAAACCTGAATTTCTTCACTAACTCTTGTGAAGGCATAACAAAAGTACTAGCGCCTGAGTCAATCATACAGTGATGTTAAATGTTTTGATCCTATGCACAAAGGAAGTTCTAGTTCCGAACCTAAATGGTACTTCACCTCAATTGGAGCTTGCACTCGTCTCCTTATGCAATGGAGGTATGAAACAAGATTCAATAGCTTAAGTATGGATAAATAGCCTTGTGAGAAATAAAATACCCCCTTTATTAAATAAATGAATTAAACAAGTAATTAACGTATTAGAGATGATCCTTATTCAGGAAGTTTTATCTTAAGCTAAATACTCAATAGTATAAAAGAAATAAATCTAGGCATATAAGGAATAGAATTGTATGAATCATAACATGATTCTTTTAGAACTTAAGTTAAGAATAGAAATATGATTATAAAAAATACATAATCCAAAAGATTTCACCATGGGAAGACCCCAACCGTAAGTGTGTAATGTGGTTGGACTATTAAGTTGTGCCTTGTCAAAAACAAAGAGTGAATTGGTCGTGATGGGTGTCACATGTTTCCTTGTTGCCATGTGGGTCAATGTTGTGTCAAGCTTATCATGAGTTTGTTGTATCCCTTTGAGATCACTTGTAGTGTTGTATAAACTTAAGCACGTAAAATAAAAATTATTTGATATTTTCCGTGTTGACCTTTGTTTGTGTTTCAGTGGGCATTAAAAATCATTTTTAAGTTTCTCTAATGTAACTATATAATAAGATATCAATAGTAGGCGGTTTCTCTTCTAAAAACTATGTAAATTATTAGGCATCATCATTGTATGTTATTGGGTATGATCTTTATGAGTGCATATTGGTAGCATAGCCTTGAGCATTGATCAACATTTATAGTCATAATATCATTTGAAAAGATATCATTATGGAATCGGGAACAAGAGAGAGTGAGGGTAAGATGCGAGGATGTGGGTGAGTTACATAAATATTGATAATGATACTTGATAATCAACATGATTATATAAAATAAATAAGCATGTAAACAATAAAAATAATAAACTTCAAGTGTTCAAAGAGAACAATTGTTGGGTTCACCAAATGATTTCCAAGTTTTTCTGTTTGAATAGGGTTTTACAACTATATTAAAACAAAGAATGAAAAAGGAGTTGTAGGAGGTTATTATGATTAATAAAGTTCCAACATTAACTATTCAATACCATGATAATACATTAATACTTACATCGAATGTACACGATGCAATACAAACTCACAAATACATGGAATGCTTGTGACATTTTAGATAATAATAGGTGATTCAGAGGATGATTTAGGTGATCTATGATGGTGAAATAGAAATTTCTAGACCTGATAGTGCTTCAAAAATGAAATTGTGAGTTGAAGATCTATTGGAGCAGGACCATACAACATGAGCATGAATACTTGTATGGTTTTGACCTAATTGTTTGGTTTTTCACCTTCTCAGAATTGTGGTTTATGAATTTTTTAGCTTTGTGACTTGTCTTATTCATTAGATTTTAATATTGTCGGTCACTCATAAGCACATTACAAGGGTCCTTGAATACTCTTCTCAATCTTTCAAAACCCGAACCATGGATGAAGTCGTGCAAAAAAAACATTAGTTAGGTTATGAGAAACCCCATATACCGCCGAAGTAGGCACTACTTCGAAGAGGCGTCAAACCACACATCATTCTCTACCTAGGGTGTGATATCTAGCTATAGTGCAATCATATTTGACAATGCTTTACTCAAGTTTTTCTATTGTGCAATCTGCTTGAGTGGATGACTTTGATTTCTTACGAATGTGTGAATCGCTTCACTACACGTAGTTGGAATTTTCAAGCTTGTAGATAGTCGATACCTCTAATCAATTTAGCAGAAGTATTTTCAAGTGTAGGGAGCTTTAGATGCCTTTGGTGCACAGGTTATCTTTTGCAGAAAGAATACACACACATTCTTTATAGTACAATTAAAAATATAAAATAGTAGAATAATATTATGCAGCACTTTCATGAGAGAAACAATGTGAATTGGACATATCATCTCATAAAACAACTAACAAATAGCTACTCATGATTTTACAAATCATGAAAGCAATTGGAAATGAAGAAACCCTTTGAAACAAACGCCATACTCTCAAT
This sequence comes from Taxus chinensis, assembly GCA_019776745.2. Taxonomy (NCBI): domain Eukaryota; kingdom Viridiplantae; phylum Streptophyta; class Pinopsida; order Cupressales; family Taxaceae; genus Taxus; species Taxus chinensis. Next base: position 29,621 of record JAHRHJ020000245.1, on the reverse strand, counting down.
TGGAAATGATGAAATCCACACACCATAACTTAGTAATGTGAAATTTAAGATTTGAATGCTTTGTCCCACCAGTCTTTCCAGAAACTATTGGTCTTAAAACCAACACCCACATCTCAGATCTAGGAGAATCAAGTTGTTTGAGATCACAATGGAACCATCTCCAAGTTGTGGGACCTTGAGTGCTTGAGAAAGATCTCTGGAGAAGGTTTGCTCCCCTATCTATTTCTACTACTACTACTACTCCTAGTGTTGAAAGGGAAACTAAGATAATAATGCCAAGGGACCAGGGATAGGAGGATAACATGAAAGTAAAATATACTAAAATGTGATACCAAACAAAAATAGGGATGAAAACTATTTGTTTTGAGTGAGAATAAAAGGAAATATGTGAAATGAGGCTAGACATGAGTAACACAACTAAAAACGTATTTACCAAAACATTCTCATGAAACATGACCAAATAAGGAACAAAAAGGGATATGAAATGAAACAAAAAGCACACACTGTAAGAAAAAAGGAAAGAAGAAGGAATGTAAACACGTTAGGATAGAGAATATTCACAAAATAATTCTTTTATTACTTCCAGAAATGCACAAAGATAGTATAATGGTGAAAGAGGCTGATATCCACATTCACATGCCAGATATAGAGGTATGTAAGTCAAAATATAGGAAATATTAAGTCCTTAGCAGAATGCGTAAGGATCCAAGGTGTCCAACCTAACAAATGAGCCCAACTCTTACATTTATAGATGAATCTATGGAAGAAGAAGAGAAGGAGGTAAAATCTGAATTCAAAACATAACCACCAACAAAATGCATTGAATGCCTACAAATCCACCTAGAGATTTATGAAATATGCTTCCCTCATCTTGTTTGGTGTGTTGAGGAAGGAAACACTCTCTTGATATTGCGATGGGTAACCACCACTTCTAGGTATAAGGGTAAATTATGCTCTGGGCCATTACATGGGATTGTGGTGTGATCAAAAGTAATATGATCATTAGAGTCAAGGTGTGCAATCATTTCTTGAAGGTGCATGTGATCCACATCCATAGAGACTCCATAACTTTGCAGTGTTTTATAAAGTATGTTCTTATGGGTAGTAGATATTGTGAGGAGATCTAAAATTGATATCCTAGCAGGTGTTTTCTCTAACTGGTCTATCAAATTGTACTGACCTTCCTAAGGAGTAGGTAGGGGATAAGGTATGATTAGAAGAGCACATCTCGTCCCTACTACGAAAATATTTTCTAAGATCCTAATAATATTGACATGTTCATCAGATGAACGGATACATCGTATAAGGGAATTAAAGGGACTATCATTAGTAGGTTAAATATAAGTGGTAGTCCTATAGTCTTTGGAATCTTGTTTGTGATCTAGCTTTCTTTTCTTTTTATCCATATGATTAGGGAAAGGCTCTTTGTAGATACCCATTTTCTCATTCGGAACTTGTTCGGAATCAGGGGGAGAATCTACGATGATTTTACCTTCTTCAATGAGGCCTTTTATGTAATGACACGGCCTCAAACACCTATATGTTTTGTGTCCTTTAACATGGTGGAATTCACAGTACTCATGCTCTTTGAACCAAACATGTTTTGGAGCATCTTCTGGGTATGGTACTATCGTGGTTGGATATTCCACCATGTTTACATTATCTAACTGTTTTAGTATGGTAGATAGGGACTCTGTTAAGTATGTAAATGTATTTTTAGTGGGTACCTTGGAACGAGGTCCTTACGATAGCTTTAAAAGAACACTTGTCTGCACGACTTAGACTCTTTTTTAGTCTGTAATGCCATCACCAACAACATGCTTGTTCTTATTGAAGAACTTCAGTTTGTCGATATATTTCATCTCATGTTTGTCTTTAATGACCGGTTTAAGCTTACCCTTTGTGATGAGGGATTTCTAAATTTGAATTCATTTCTCTATGACCTCTTCAAATTTTGAGCCATAGTGCATCTGTAAATGGAAGGATATTTTTTAATTTAAGTTAGGAAAAAATATTCTCACTAGCTGTTTTTCCAGTAATACACAAGGGAAACGACTTGCCAACCCTCGCCATCATTGCAAAAATCTTGCAAAGGTCTCATTGGGTTTTTTATTTGCATTATAGAGATCATTCATTGTGATATCATTTTCCATGTTGAAGGAATAATGTCGTAAAAATTTATCTGCTAATGTAAGCCACGTTGTAATAGATCCGTTTGGTATGCTAAAGAAAAATTCCAATTCCAATGCCCCTAGACTGCGAAGGAATATTTGTATCAAGAAACTATCGCTATATGCAACCTCTTGGTAAGCCATATAAAAGTCTTTGATGTGATCCTGAGGATCACCTTTGCTTTTATATTTTTCAAATTTTGGAATGGTAAAGTGCTTTGGGAAGGGTTTTCATAACATGTCCTTGTCAAATGGGTAAGGGCACAATTCCTCATATAATTATTTCCTGATATGGCCTACATTTCCTTCTTGTAGTGTAGAAGTGTGTCTTTCATTGACTATAACTCTTTCTAAATGATTTTTTCTTTAGTAGGTGACATTGGTATTTGTGCCTTAGACACCTTAAAGGTAGTGTCAATGTATGGATCGAAGTGGAACTCGCTAGGTTTCAATTTGTCTTTGTAGTTGTATATGTTTCTTCTTGAAGAGCCTAGGTTTTCTAATTTCTGGATTAGTTTCAATATCTGTTTTTAAAGGATCTCTTTTTCGAATAAAGGATTCTCTTCCTCATAAAACTTGGGAGGTGGTGTTGGTTTTTGCTCAATCTTTAGTTTACATGAAGCTTTGTAATAAGGTCAGCATGATGGGTCTCCCTCCATAGCAATATGTTGTTGCCCAGAAGTAGAGGCATACCATCATCAAAGAGGTTATCTATATCTAAGAGTGATACTCATTCTTCTGTTTTGTAATCAATTAACTTGGTTTCTACTTCATGTTTATGCAGAAGTTTATCTCCTAATTCTAGGACTTTTGTGATTACTTGGTATTTTATATAATATAGGAGTTCATCGAATCTTCCTACATCTAACTTTTGTTGCTCTCTAGAAGAGTCTGACTCTTCTCCACTATGGTCAATTAATGGCTCTGTATCCTTGACTTGTGTAAAGAGAGGTGCTAAGTTGTTTCTGCTAAATGGGAAGGTATCGAAAGGGTTTTCTCCTAAGTCATGTTTTTTTGATTTGGATGCCATCTTTGTGATTTAGGCATCACTAGTCAATGTTTATACAAAACTAGTGTAAATCCTAAATGTGTATTTTTGTAATTCATTCAATACGATGTTTAAAATGTCATGATGTGTCCTAGATGTAATGTTAGGCAGTCATTTTTATCAAAGAAACACTCATATGAACACTTAAACGAAATTATCACTCAAATTTTATCGTTATTCCAGGTTTATACCCTAAACGTGAATAGTGAAAATATCTTATCAATACGTAGGTCAAGTTATGATTATAACAAGGCCTAAATATCAAAGTGGTATTGACGCATTATCTTGACGAGGTCTACTAAAACTAGTTCAAATGCCAGTGAAAGATAAGTTTTTTGAAGAATGGAAGTCACAAATGTGTATAACATGACATCACTATCCCGATACATTAACCAAGCAAGTAAGGTGTTAGTATCAAGATGATGTTATCGTGGTATACATAAGGCAATATTAACACTCTTAAAAATATTTAGACGATGTTAGAACTGAAAATAAATATGAGTATAGCAAGAAGTTTCTAGTTTTGTAAGTAGCGTAACTACATAATGAAGGGACTTATAACACGTTCTCAAGAAATTGAAAACATGATGTAAGTACCAAGATTGTGCAGCTAAAATGTAAGAAAAATTATCAACTCAAGAAGAGACAAATGATGAACCTAACTCATAGTAGTGGAGACGATCCTGATATCAAGATCAAAGGACTATCAAAGATACAAAAATGTACTTGCACACTTTAGATGTTTAGCAACCCAGCCGCAAACATGGATGGGCATAAATGGACAAAAGACTGGAAAATACCATCTCTTATAAGACCCATGAGGTATGCCTCCTTCTCACCCCAAAAATGGGTAGTGAGAATAAAAGGGTACAAATTGAAAGATGAAAAAAAAACTGAGCACCACTTGGGCAGACCTTTGCCTCGTCTGAAGGCAAGAAATAAGCTAAGATAAGTGAGACATCATTTAATTTTCATGATGAAAGACACTTAAATCCAACTTAAGTGGACTTTTTGCCTTGTTCAAAAAACAAGGTTCAGATTCCAAGTAAGACATCACTTCGTGATGGCTTGATGTAACACTATACTAGAAAAGTGGTCTCCAAGACATAATGGCTCCCTTATAATATCTCTCAACTAGGTGTCATAAGTTGTCTAATAGTGAGCTTGATTTACAAAAAAAATCACACTGAATAATTTGGGATTATCTCAACTTTACTTTACCCCCTTCTGATATAATGAGAAACTAGTGCGTTCATTTGTACGATCACTGAGGTCATGATATGGACAACTTTGACTTTAACTCATAATGAAAAACTAGTCAAGTGGTTAAGCGGAGTGCTTCTTATTTCATCCATGAGGTTACTCAGCGGTGGATTACTTTACGGTTCCCAGAACCACCCCCATTGTTAGAGCTTAAGGCATTATGCCAAAGGGGTTATGTTCTAGTTTAGTGGATAGGGACATAGCCTTTTCCGAAACCTACAATAAAGTGTGAAGGGAAGTGGTGTTTTTTTTTTCTTTCTTAACTTAATGTGGTTTTAAGTAGTACAATGTTTGGTAACTTGTATGAAAACACGTGTATTAGAATGTTTGTGTTTCATTTTACACCTTTCTTTAACAATCGTTAGGTCCTGTACTTGACGAGTTTATAATTTTCCATCCAATACCAATATCAAGAAAGAGAATTTACACGTTTCCTTTTTATTCCTAAGATCACCAAAAATGTGCGAAGGAAGAGCATACACAATGTGAAAATTCCACTAAAACAATTTATATGGAAAGTATTTTACTTATAGAAGCATAAAACAAGTGTTTTTAAACTTAAAAAAGGTTGTATAAGTGTTTTTAATCTCCAATATCACCTAGAAGGTGTGAGGAGAGAGCATACACACTTTACAAACCTTATTCTAGTTAAGAAATGAAAATACTTAATTTATTCTAGTTTTAATAATTAATCAGCACCATGCACTTGTTTTGTTATACCTTGAAAACCTCAATTTTTTTGAAAAAATGATCTTATATCCTGGGGACAAAATTTAAAATTCTAACATAGATGCATGCTCACCCAGAACATAACTTGCACACCCCAACCAATGGATACGTGCCCTGACCAATGTGGACATGTGGCAAGGTTTTATGACAGTGGGCATAAACACCTATGTGGGCCTACTAGAAATGTGTGTTAGGGTTTCGATGGGGATGCTCTCAGTTCAACGGGTACACCTGCAGGAAAACACTTTATAAAACATAGTGTGATAGTAGACACTAGCACATCCCGAGGCACAGGGATGCTCAAATTTCAATGGAGACCCTGATGGTTCAGTGGAGACACAACCCGTTCTAAATGTGTTTTCAACAAGTAGTATGACCAAATGGGTAAGGGGCTATCTTGATGCCAGTGCTAGGGTATCAATAGAGATGTGCCCCTTTAGGACACCTACGTGTATCTCCTAAAAAACCTACAAAATTCACGGAATTAAAAATTTTTGACAAGCAAACAGGTTAGAGGTTAGTTAAAGAATCCTATTTTCAGCTTAAACCCACAAAAATGTATGAATAGGGATGATTTAGTTCACTTAAAAAATGCAATCAACTAGATAAAAATCTATTTTTTGTAGAAAACATAAAATTGGAATTTAAAAGCTTGAAAATGGCCCTTAGAAGACGATGGTGGATGTCCCACCGAGCATGCCAAATGTGTTTAATGGAAAGGTTGCAAAAAGATATGTAAATGGGGTAAGAACACTTAAGAAACCCCAAATATTTGTGCAAAACCAATCAATGGACCATCAGATAAGAAATAAACAATGATTCCTACTTTGCATGCATTAAAATTGAAGTAAACAAGAAAACTAACAAATATAATTACCATATATTCTTGAAATCTTAAGTAAATGATCCTAATAAGGATATAAGAAATCATTTTGTGCTTAAGAGAATGGGATCTCACCATTAATGGCTTCAAGGCCAATGATTCTTCCCATTTACTCAATGGTGTGTGTGTTACAAAGGATAAATCAAATAACTCAATGAATGAAACAAACTCCTAATCCTAGCAATAATAGTATATTTTATGTTAGAGGGAAGAAGTGTTCTTAGAAATGAGAGGGGGGTAGTGGGCTATTTATAGTTTTTGGTTTGGATGAGTGGGAGATTTTGGTGCATGTGGGACAAATGGAAAAATCCAAAAAATGCGTTTAGCAAGTCAAAGTAAGATTTGACTAGGTTTAGAAGAGTTTAACAATGGTCGGGACTAGTTAATATTGTTTTCGAGAGAAATTAGGGTTTTGAAAGAGTTTTGAGAGGTCTAATCAATCAAATGAAATGGATTGATACTCCAGGAAGCTAATAGAAGTAGTCTAGAAGGGGGTAAAAAGGGGATTTATCTAATAAGGGGTTATATTAGCCTGTTTAATTGACTTATAAGAGGAATATGAGAAAAAGGGCTTGTAAAAGGGGAGTTAGATAGGTCTACCTGATGGTGTGTCATCAATTTGTGCGGAGGAGAATATTTAGTGCAATATTAATAATAATAGTGCTTTGATCAAACTACATGTGTCTACAATAGGATTAGGTGACGATAGATAATGCTTATAGTTCTTGGCCTTTTCTATTTGAGAAAAATAACTAAGTATATATATAATTCCCTTGTTTTAATTTTGTAGTTGACAACTAAAAGGTTGACACAAAGTACTAAAATGTAACAAAAAAAAAGAGACTCAAAAGAGTGAGAATAAGGAAGAGAGGTTTTAAGAGTGCCCATGAGGGATAAGAGCGTATGCATGCTTCTATCCTAACTAGGCCCTAGTTTCTAATGCCATAAAAGATAAATAAGTGAAGCTATAACAAGATTGTAAGATGTGTAAGACCATTAATAATGAAAGAGATAAATAAAAAATTCCAAAAAGATTTGTCTGTAGACACCAAATTCGTGTCTTACGACCCCTTATGACCCGCATCCCATTTCGCAACCTAACCTCATTACCTAAACCTTACACAATCATTTATTAATTACCTTATAATTGATAAATCCACATCACCTTACCCGCCACCTCACTTTGCCACCTCATCATGACCTAGCCCTAACCCTAAACTAACCTAATTAAGACCCATGACTTGGTCTAGACTCACATCCATAACTAATGCCTCCTTACTCGCACCCAAAGCCGACCTTCTAGCCACTTGACCAAGCCCGCAACTGATCTCTCGGGAGAAAAGCAGGGAAGGTGGGCTATTTTACTAAAAATAGCCTACTTTTTCCTTACCGATGCCGGTTCCTACTCGACCGCCGTCGGTTACGCAACCGCCATCGGTTCCCTGTAAATGGGCTCCCCAAACCAAAACAACGGATCGGAATTTCATTTTGGAGATCAGTCAAAGGATTTCTGGATCAACAGAGAGCATTGCGAGCGAGGAACAGAGTCCAGATCTTCACTTGACAGAGCAGAGACGAGTAAAGAAACCAGAAGTGTTTACAACCAAGGAGATCAACTTGCATCTTGGTCAAAACCAGTAAGTCACATCTTGCATGTCCTTTGTTATAACATTTCTTATGCTTCTTGAATCTCAGTCCTCCTAAATCCGTTTCTGAATCCACTACCCAACGTGCCATTGCATCTAACTGTCATTCTTTTGCTTCTAATCATCCCATTTCCTAATATCATCCATAAACCAGCCTTACAAAACACCATAGCTACCAAGAAGATCCCAGAACCTACCGGTATCGGTTATTAGTAACCGGCATCGGTTATCAGTAACCGGCATCGGTTCCTCTCATCAAAACCAGAAAACCAGCCTTTCCCCTACCCAGTTTAACGAAACAATTTAATTGATATTTTGCAGTCTTTTGTGTTAATTCATATTAGCAGGGGAACTGACCACCTTCGAAAGGAAGTTTTATATTTCCTGGGCCCAAGGCAGTTTCCTCATTTATTGTTTAATCAAAATCTTGTGGTCTTGTGTTCTTATTTGTAGGTAGTCCTTCCAAGACAAAAAGGAGTTCTCCGCAGTCAGCCTGATCTTTCTCTACGGTACGCGCACACCATCTCGACATTCAACAGGTATTCCTCCTAACCCTAACCTCATCTGTTTCTAAAAGGAATGAAAGGATAGAAGCAACTCTATTCCCAGAAGCCGAAACATTCCGAGCGAAACATTTTGGCACGCCCGGTGGGACCCATTTTGGGTTTCTTTCTCTTGCTTATTTTCATTTTAGGAAGCATATTTGTTGTTGCTGCTTTTGTTATATATTTCGTAAAGAATTTGTCTTGCTTTCCTAGTTTTGCATTAGTGAAAGTCATCTCTCTTGCTTCATCGAATATAATTTTCGATTTGGGTTTAAAACACGTGCATTGCATTCCTGCTTGTTGTTCTTCAATTCTAGTGAACATAGATTAAGTAACAGGTCGTACACGTGGGGGTGATATCCACGGTATTGACAGGAAATTAACCTTAGTTTCACTGCACAACACATACCGAATCACTTCACAATTAACACAACAGCTCAAACATCCCCCCTTTTCCGCGGTATTCCTCCACCCGATTGAGGTAACCTTATAAGCCAAAACAAACTTGACATTTCCCCTAGGTCTTGTTGTTTAGGATTCTGACATCATCTTACGTCTAAAGGCATAAGCCCACGATAACTAAAATTAACCCTAGGATTAGTCTCTAGATTTGCGTGTGCCTCTTGCTTGTTTTCAAATTCTGTTTTCTCTGTCATACTTTGTCTTCTGTGATCAATAAGTTGATAAATATACTCAACGTTGCTAAAAATCAAATTAGCAGCCTTTTATATCTTCTTATCCTAGACTTTTGACACCGGCATCGGTTAAGGGACCGACGTCGTTTGCTCTGTGACCGACACCGGTTACTAAACCGATATCGGTTACTATCTTCATCAGCCCCTGACAAACCAGCAACTTGCCAAATTCATCATTCTGAGGTTGTTTTTGTTCTTGATAGATTGAAACTTTCCTGTGTGTTCTTGTCTATGGTTGTCATCACTCGGAAGCAAGCCGCCGCCATGGTTTCACATGCCTGCTCTGTGTCTTTGCCTGAATCACCCCCCTTCACATTCTATAGGGAACCCTACGGACACCAGTGAGATCCCCCAAATTCCTGTAGGAGACAAGGACTTTGCCAAATTTCTGGATGCTAATCCCAGCGCTGTACAATACTATTTGTCTCATGCCCCTGACCGTACGCCTGATGGTCAGCTCCTTATTGGCATGCCTATTAGTATAGCTGCTCATTTAGCTCCCACTCCTCCTGATAACACTGCCTTACTTCCTGCATCTCTAGCCCCGTCTCCCAATCCGACAGCTTCAGAGGTTCATACGACCCCGATTAGCTTTCCTTTGGTTAACCTTGGACCCCACGTATCGTTACCACCAACTGCCCCTATCTCATCTCTCTTTCAGACCACTCCATTCATGACTTACTCTCTGCCACCTATTCACACGAGCTTTCCTTCTCAAGCTCCGCCTACCTTTTCATTCCCATACACGTATCCAGTAACCTCAACACCTTATATGGGACATCCCTATTCTGTGGCACCATCATCTCATCCAACCACAGATTTCATCAAACAAATGATGGACAAAATGCAAAACCTGGAGGCTTCCGTTTCAGGAAGTCGTAGCGCCTTGACATACGAGCAAGTTTGTCGGGAGCCCATTCACCCTTCTGTCCCCCTTCATTCATATCCTCCTCAATGGGAGTTGCCAAAGTTTACTCGTTTTAACAGTAAAGAGGATCCTCAACAACACTTGCGATCATTTAGACATGCTTGTTATTTGATTGCCCATGATGATGCCTTGTTACTCCGCACCTTTCCCATGTCCTTATCAGGACCCGCCTTGGAGTGGTACAATGCTTTAACCCAGCACTCAATCTTCTCTTTTAACCAACTAGCCCAATCTTTCTTGGATCATTTCTCCATTAACATTGCCAAGAAAGTATCTATCACTGACCTCTATGCCATCCGACAATTTGAAGACGAATCTATCGCAGATTTCGTTGGACGATGGCGGGGCCTTATCAACCAACTTACGTATGCCTTGCCTCAAACCGAACTCATCGAACTATTTACGCGGGCCTGCGCTAAGCACATCTCCCCTACCCTCCAAATTCAAACTTTCCGCACATTCGACGAGGCCTTTACCATGGCTCGGAAACTAGAAATTCGAGCCTTAGAAGAAGAGAAATTGCGGTTGCGTAACAAAAACCCCAATTTCCGAACTCCTGATTCTACCAACAAGCCAAACACCACCACTCCTCACGCGTCCACTTCTTCTAAATCAAAAGGAGCTGTCCACGCGGTAATGGTCAAATCTCAAACACCATCCAATACTCCGCCGAAAACCACTTATAAGTACAAAGCCGAGCCCACCAATTACACTCCCTTGGGAGAAACTTATGGCGTCATCCTGGAGAAATTGCTCAAAGCTGGGGCTATCACCTTGCCCCCTGTTAAACCTCACTCTGGGTTTGACTCCACCCGCGCAATACCTTCCTGGTACAAAGAAAATGACTTTTGTAACTTTCACCGCGTAAAAGGACATAGTCATGAAAACTGCAAGATGTTGAAAAACATAGTGCAGGAAATGGTTGACGCAGGGGATATAACCCTCGATAATCCTAACGCCCCTGCTAACCGAAATCTGAAAATTTTCAACAAGCCATTCCCGAATCACTCGTCCAACAGTAACGTGAACCAAGATATCTTAGCCGAGGAGAGTGTTCATGAGATCCATGCAGTCTTCGATTCTCAGCCAAAAGCCTCTATTGAAAAATTTTTTAAATCAAGCCTCTCCACCAACACAGGAGTTTGAACCTCCTTCACCACCATCAAGCCAAAGTGAAATCATTCCTTTACCCATAGAAGAGTTAACTGCCCAGACTTCTCTTCTCATCGACGAGTCTTCTTACACCACATCCCTACAAGACTGTGAGCGGATGCTATCTAATTTATCTATTTCCCAAACGTCCCCTTCTACCACTCTTGCTACACAAGAGGAAGGCTCGCCACTCCTTTTGACATCCTTAGACGAGAAATCTCTTACACTAACATCACCACATTCTTTAAACGTGACAGATCCCCTCGAAACACGCCCTCCTACCTATTAGTCCCTCATCACCTAAATCTTTTCAACGACCGGTTGACCTCTTAACATCTATTGATACAGTGCCTCATCTACCTCCTGTGTCACACCCGCAGTGGACTGGAATTACAACCCACCTTTCTTCCGTACAAAAATTACAAATCACACCTGGAGACTGTCATTCCACAGAAGATAGACAGGCCCTATGGGAACGTTTGAGTACCCCTCTTTTTCTACTCAAATGCAAATGACTGATCCTGATGTCTCCACCATATACCCGAAGTGCTTACAGAAGCTTAAAATGCCCCTGTTCTCACCTTCACCCCCCTCACCTCTACCAAATGCCCCGTCCACTTCTATCAACTTAACCAGATCTTCCCCTACGCTTGGGACCTCACCAATGCCCAGTCTAACGCACCCGCCTAAGCGACTCGATCTATCCAAAAATAAATCCGCTCCGCCACCTAGGAGACAAACTCAATCCGTGCCCCTATCACAATCAAAACCATCATCGTCATACCTACCTTCCATATTGGGACCCCATCCCTCTACCTTACATCAATATATCATACCTCCTGCGTTTTCTTCAAAACAACCTACGCCTTCCGCACCTATACAGAAATTCCAGGGTATAGCAACACCGTCACTCCGCGTATCCTGTCCACCTATCAACCCTAAACAAATTCCATCATCAAAAGATTTGTTTTCAGTCACTCCTATTTCCCCGTGGTTGTTTTCTGATACCACATCATCTGCGGCCTCATCATCCAACATAGCTTCTGCGCCAAAGAAATCACGTTTAGTAAAAACCATGTATCAACACCCCTCGGCTAAACCACCACCCGTGCGAACCAATCATGCCCAAACATTACCAAAACCCGCACAACCAATACCCTCATCCTCTTCCGATTTTGACCCACTCAAAGGATCTTACGCCAAAATCCTTGCTATGTTGGTGGAGAATGCGACCATTTCCCTACCTCCACTTAGACCTTATGACCCGTCTAAACCCCGACCTATGGGTTACGATGAGTCTAAAATCTGCGCTTATCACCGCACACCAGGACATGATGTGGAGGGATGCAAAGCTCTAAAAACCATCCTTCGCCAGTCACCTCTCCCGGATAGAAAGATTAAGAAAGACAACTTACGAAGGGAGAGACCTTTAGTTTCCATTCCCTCTCCTATACCATCTGTCCCCGCCTCACCAAGATCTATCATTATTACAACCCCACCTCTTGAAGACCATGAGTTATCCCAACCATCTTCCTCATCTCAGGTCTACGAGATTAATATGATTAGTGTCGCTACTCGAGGGCAGAAAAACAATGGGAAAGCAAAAGAAAACACACCTGCGGCATCTCTTTCTCCGTCAAACATCCCGATTGCACCACCACCTAAAGTGGTCATTCGCGGACCCGCCTATCCCGTCTCTAATGGCATTGCCCACCGAAATATGATTAAACAGCTTCACCAATCACCCGTAAAAATGACATTGTATGATCTCATTCAGACTTCTGAATCTCATCGACAAGCTCTCGTTGAGATCCTTCAAGGGATAGAGGTTTTACCTAATGAAACCCTGCCTGTCGCCTCCATTCTAACACCCAATCACGTTGCTTCTCTCACCAAACAACCCACTGCCCCAACCACTTCTGTCTCTGTACAACAAGCTGCTGCAGTCAGTTTCTCTGAAGATGAAATTGTCGACTTTGGTACAGAAGACCCTGACCCTGCCCTTTTCATCTCCGCTTACGTCCGAGATATTCGAGTACGTCGGGTTATGATTGACGGGGGCGCTAGCCTAAACATCATCTCTTCAAAAGCCTTCCAACAGATGAACATCCCTTCTAGTTGCATGTGTGCCAACCCCATCATGTTGCGGTCATTCAATGACGCTATTACTTCTACCTTAGGCACCGTGATCCTCAACATTCGGGTAGGACCACGTACTTTACCCGAACTCTTCTATGTCTTGGAGGGAGAGTTCCAATATAATATATTGCTGGGTCGTCCTTGGATCCGAGCCATGGGATGCGTTCCCTCAACATTACATAGATGCATAAAATTTGAGTACGAGGGGAAGTCTTACACCGTAAAAGCTGACCCTCCCCCCTTTAAAACCTGCAATATGTTATACCGCCCTAACGATGTGCTTATACCAATCAAGACACCCATACATTCAACCCAACCATCCTCCTCAAATGTACCTCAACCATCCACCTCAACCGCGCCTACGCCTTCAATTGATGAAACCACCATCGCAAAAACCACTTCCCTTCCCGCAGCTAACATTCCAACCTCCGACCCCTTAGTAGATGTTTTTCAGCGCCTTACGCTGGGGGAGTACCGCCTATATAACGTTAGTTCTTTCCCTACCCCGCAGGAGTACGGACAATTACATGCACATCCCACCTACGACCGTCGCGTGGGGGAGATAATCTCTTACGGACCACCCCATTGCCGCACTAACCTAACGTATGGGGGTGTTGACGCATCCTCCATTACCCCTGAACCTCCTCTTGGTGTGGTTCCTTTCCAATCCGATTTTCAATACTTGACAAATCGTCGTTTCGCCCTCACCTTCTTGACTCGCTGTGCGTGGAAAGGCTTTGGTTTTGGCCTTTACGAACAAGGCCGACATACACTCATTCCCGTGACTACCCGTAAACACAATGATCGCAGTGGTCTCGGTTTTCCCGAAACACCTACACAGGAGACACCTCCTGTCAGCTGTATCCTGGAAGAAGAAGACGTCGCCCCTACCAAACCATCATCACCCACTTTGCCATCATCACCCGCAGAATCTATAGACCCTGAATCCATCCCTCCTAACTTTTTTTTTTCATAAATGCTATCTTCATAGGTCCTCTCACTTATCAACGCGATAATGACGACCCATCTTCTTTGCCCCTTCTTTATCCAGACATGATCGAAGAGGATTCGCCTTTGATTAATGTTGTTGAATGCCAGGATGACGACTCCATCCTCACTTACCTTGGCGCGGATGATTCTTATATTCAACGAGCCTTACCATCTGAAACCCAAACTATGCTGAACGAATCTACCATAGAAATCAACATCCACACGGAGGAGGATCCTCACATTGTGAAGATTGGACAATCCCTTAACACATCAGAACAAGCCGCCTTTACTACCTTTCTCCGTGCTCGCAACCAAGCTTTCGCATGGTCTTACGCTGACATGCCAGGAATTGATCCTACCATCGCCGTCCATAACATCACCCTAAACCCCGATTCCAAACCAGTCAAACAGAAATTGAGAAAAATGCATCCACGCATTGCTCTCTTGGTCAAAGAGGAGCTCCAACGACTCCTTTCTGTTTCCTTCATCTTGCCTATTGACTATCCTCAATGGATTTCTAACATCGTACCTGTCACTAAAGCGACAGGGGGACTTCGGATATGCACAGATTTCCGGGATCTTAACCTCGCTTGCCCTAAGGATGACTTCCCCTTACCTAGCATTGACCAACTTGTTGATCTAACTGCAGGTCATGAGATGCTCTCTCTCATGGATGGCTTTTCAGGATACAACCAAATTTTGGTTGCCCCTGCCGATCAACACAAAACTGCCTTCATAACTCCTTGGGGAACCTTCTGTTATCGTGTCATGCCATTTGGCCTTAAGAATGCTGGTGCTACCTATCAGCGGGCTATGACCTACATTTTTCATGACATTATGCACACTATCCTTGAAGACTATGTCGACGATCTTCTCGGCAAGTCTAAACATCGTAGTGAACATCTCGATGTTTTAACCATTATTTTTGATCGCCTGTTACAATATTCTGTCCGCCTTCAACCAAAGAAATGTGTCTTTGGTGTTCTTTCGGGAAAACTTCTTGGCTTTATCGTCTCTTTGCGTGGCATTGAGGTCGATCCATCTAAAGTCAAAGCTATCCTAGAAATGCCCCCACCCAAAAATCTCAAACAATTGCGTAGTTTACAAGGTAAGCTTCAATCTATCCGACGTTTCATCTCCCAACTCTCGGATCGGTGTCAACCTTTCCATCACCTCCTTAAAAAGGATATTGCATTCCAATGGAGCGAAGAATGTCACCAAGCCTTCGAAGCTCTCAAATCCTATCTCTTGCAGCCACCCGTGCTTATCCCACCCCAAGACGACCGCCCTTTCTACCTTTACCTTTCCGCCACCGACCACGCTGTAGGAGCCATGCTTGCACATCGTGACTCTGAGAATCGCGAACAAGCCGTTTATTATATAAGTCGTACTTTGGTGGACTATGAGACTAGGTACACACATGTAGAAAAATTGTGCCTTGCCCTATCATTCGTGGCCACCAAACTCCGACACTACCTTCTAAATCACAAGACTTTCGTCATCACCAATACAGACCCCATCCATTACATGTATGCCAAACCTCATCTGAACCAACGCATTGCTAGATGGCTCATGCTTCTCGCCGACCTTGACCTTGAGTTTGTCCACCAGAAATCAATCAAAGGACAAACCATCGCAGACCAACTTGCGGAAGCTCCTTTACCTGGGGAACAATTTACCAATTTCACATTTCCCGACGAACTCATCGCTACTCTTTCCCTCACGGAGGAGTCGTACCCAATGACCCTCTTCTTCGATGGATCTAAATGCCAGCGCGGCGGAGGAGCCGGCGTTGTTCTCATTCCTCTCAACGCTGAACCTATGCCTCTTTCATTCCGACTTGATTTCCCTTGCACTAATAATACAGCGGAATACGAGGCCCTTGTTCTGGGTCTCCAAGTTGCGTTACACTTAGGTATCAAATCTATCAACATTTTTGGCGACTCTCAATTGGTAGTCAATCAAGTTATGGGCGTCTACCAATGCAAAAATGAGGAACTTCAAAAATACAAACACTACGTGGATTCACTTCTAGCCTTATTTACCCACTATTCTATACAAACCATTCCCCGCTCCACTAACAAATTTGCGGATACTATGGCTTGCTTAGCCTCGCAAATTCCCGCCGCGCCAACTGACTCTGAATTATTCGTCGTGGTCCAACAACTTTTTGCCCCATCCTATTCAACCCCGGTAGTTTGTATGATAAATACTGTGTCTACTAATTCACAGGATACCTGGTACCACCAATTTCACGACTACCTTACAATCTCTGTCCTCCCACCTGACCTTACTAGTAACGGCAAACGTGCTTTTCTTAAAAGTGTTTCGCGTTATGTTGTCATGGGGGGACTCCTCTATAAACGTGGCTTTGATGGCATCCTCCTTCGCTGTCTAACTGGCGCGGAGGCCACTCATACCATCCAACAGGTCCATGACGGTATTTGTGGTGGACATTTTAGCGGCCTTGCCGTGGCCAAACGAATCCTTCGCCTTGGTTATTATTGGCCTACTCTCAATAACGACTGCTACGAATATGTTAAGCGTTGTGTTATGTGTCAGCAACATGCCAACCTTCAACATACTCCTAGCCACCCGCTCCAGATCGCTCGAGATCTTTGGCCCTTCTCACAATGGGGTTTAGACCTTATTGGTGAGATTCACCCAACCTCTTCACAACGTCACCGTTGGATAATCACAGCGACCGAATATTACACAAAATGGGTGGAGGCTATTCCACTCATTTCAATCAAAAAAGAAAAAATTGTCGAGTTCATTAACCACCACATTATCTGTCGTTTTGGTGTTCCTCATCGCCTGATAACAGATAATGGAAAATCTTTCAAAAACAAGTTGTTGCAAGACCTTTGTGACAACTTTGGTATCAAACTTAGTTTCTCATCACCTTACTATCCACAAGCCAATGGGCAAGCCGAGTCCTCTAATAAAACACTAACCAAAATCCTCATGAAAGTTGTCAATGAATCCGGAAGAAATTGGCACGATCACATTCCCTTTGCCCTTTGGGCTTATCGTACTAGCATTCGTACCTCTACTAATGCCACACCTTTTTCTTTGGTATACGGTACCGAGGCTGTTTTGCCTCTCGAAATACAAATACCCTCCCTTAGAATATCTCTTCAGGATATTCTCACCAACGATGATTTCCGCCAAGAGCGGTTAGCCCAATTGGAGCTTCTTGACGAACGCCGTCTTACAGCTCTTGATCACCTTCAAATCTATCAAAAACGCATTAAACGTGCTTATGATAAGCGACTTCATGAGCGTACCTTTAAGGTTGGTGATCTTGTTCTCAAAGAGAATCAACATGTAACCAAACTAGAAAAGAGCAAACGTGGAAAATTTTCTCCCAATTGGATTGGGCCTTATATAATCACTCATACCTATGGATCTGGTACTTATCGTTTAGCTTCGCTTAATGGTAAACCTGAGCCTGAACCCCTTAATGCCTTGCATCTTCGACCATTCTACTGTTGAAATTAGTGTTATATCACTTCTTATCTACCTGCCGCTCGTCCCTTGAGCTCACTTACCACTACATACACTCTGTTTCCTACACCTCATAATAACAATCAAGCTCACATAGTTTGATCCTCACCTCCCCTTGATGATGCCTTCCCCTTTTTAGTCTAGTCCATGACTTCAAAATATTAAAATAAGCCGTATTCTTATGGGATTTTCTTGAGTCAAACTTCCTACTAAACTAGATGCTTCACGCCAAATGAACATCTAGTCATCTAAATTAAATATAGACTGCTCCCTCGAAGGACAGCTATATGCCGAACTATTGCTGCTATTATATATAGACTGCTCCCCCGAAGGACAGCTATGCATTACAATCATATCTGCTACTATAAATAGACTGCTCCCTCGAAGGACAGCTATACACAGTCAGCCTTTATCAGAAGCTTCTCGCATTGATCAGCTTCGTGAAGACCTCAAGAATAATACAATCAATATCCCTTGTAGACTTCCCGCATCGATCAGTCTACATTCAATAAAAGAAAAGCCTCATTCAAAAGGACTTTTGAGTCATGGACTTGTCTATTTAGGGTAGGTTCTCTTTCGTCAGAACACTCACTTTGTAATAAGTTCTCCGTACCTCAGCTATATCATCCACCTCACCTCACCATTTGTTTCAACTCAAGGGACGTAATGTACGCTCGATATATTGTGATCACACAACTCTTTTCACCTATTGACTTCTCGTCTATGCACGGTACCTAGGGCTCCAAGCTCGTTCTACGTGGTGTGGTTTGTTTAGCTCTCTTCATCTACGGAGCACTCTTTCTGCTTTGCCTCGCATCTAGGATTGTGTGTTGACCTTAATCAGGACCCGATTCCCTACTACTTGGGTAGGCTAACTTTCGCTTCCCTCATACCTTTTACAACATCACCAATTCATTACCAACACCATCCACCTTACCTTTACTAATCTTAATATTTTTACCAACCAACCAATTACCTAAACCATACCCAATTGCCTGAATTCGCCTCTCCCTGATCCTAAGGGAGAACTACATCGGTCTGAGGCCCCTCCTTGCTTTGTGCAATGGGCTATGTAGGCAGCACTTCGGAGACATGGGGTCTCCCAAGGTTAGCTCGACCATCCCCTACCATAACCTATCCTGTGTGGTGAATATAAATATTTTTGTGTATTTCTATTTAATCACAGTCCTCTTTATCCTTTTTCAAAACACCGAAAATCAAAACACAAACAATCTTATTATTATCGTAACTCAAATCAACATACATATTCAGTTTTATTTAGATGTTAAACAAATACATCTTCTCTATCATCGACACGCAGGTCGGCATCCTTATTTATTCTTATACCTTGCTAACATTTACTCAGACCCTCACGCCTCATCCCGAACTAGGTGATGATCGTGATCGTCGACCCCTCTCGCCGGGCCTCTCTGTCCTCAAAGGTACCACGGCTATTGGTACCGCCCACTGATTTGCCAATCTCTCCTGTAACATATGAATACGCCCTCTCGCATGGAGGACTCCAGCCTCTAGTCTCCCCGCCCGTGACTCCGCAACCACTAACAATCCTCTTGTCTCATTCACCTGCGTTTGGAGCTGCTGAACCAAACGCTGCAGACGATCCCTCTCTGCTGTAATCACCGCTATGTCAGGGCGCTCACGTACACCTCGCAGTTCTGCTACCCACCATAATCTATAGGCCTCTGTCGTTCCCGCATCCATTACCCTGCGATCGGCTGCTACCTCTTCAGGCCCTTCTGGAGGTGTTGGCCGGGGAGGTGAGAATGCTGCCTCGGCGTCGATCCTCATATATGGTCTATAAGCCAGGGGTATATCCTGCACAAATCCAAATTGTCGCCGCACGCGATCTATAGGAATCCTCTCATACTCACCCGGCCTGTGCCCTGCGATCCACCTCAATCGCTCTACACCCCTCAACTCCTCAGCTATGTTCTCTGTTACCATATAGTTTCCGTATGGCCTCCAACAGATATCCGCAACCGTCACTCTCTCCCATACCTACCTGTAATACTCAATATCACCCGTCACGGCCTGGGATCTGGCCTCTTGTTCTGTCTGGACCCATCGTCTGAATCCCAACCTCTGCACTCCGGTTTCTCCCGACTGGATGGGTCGGCCTATTGGTCGCACACAAACAATGTGCTCATAGGCCCAACAGTGTAATAAGTATGAACTATCCAGTGTCGTCCTGTGATTTCGCCTACAAGCCCATAAACCCCTGTATAGCTCCGCCAAATATGCAGGTGCCCATGCAAAAGTCACGTTCCTTTCTATCATCTCCCAAATAACACACATCAATGCCTTTGGAAATCTTCCCCCTTCCGCCCTCGGTAACGCATAATACCCTACCGCTATCATTAATATCACTGCTAACCTTGTCTCCTCAGGGTGTGCTGCATACATTACCCCATATGTAAAAGATAAACCTCGCTGTGTCAAATCTCGTGCGTATGGACCAAATACTGCTGTTATCACTCCCCGTGCCGCGCTAGGTAGTGCCTGATATACTGGTTCTCCTGTAATAGGGAGTCTCAAAATCCGAAACACATCTTCCAATGTTACTGTCATCTCCCCTGTTGGCAGATAAAAGGTATTTGTCTCGGGATTCCATCTCTCAATCAATGCCTGCAACATAGCATGATTACGTGTGATTCGTGAATAATAGCGGATTCCACTTAACCCCAAACGATTTATCAATGTCCATTCAGCTGGTGTTACATCCGCTCGGATTCGTGACAACAGCGCTGGCACACTATCATTCATCCTCAATCCTGCCTCTGCCTGCATACACCAAAACAACAAACAACCATTCAATCCGTCAGGGTTTTTCAAACATTCTGGAAATTCCTCCAGTAACCGGTATCGGTTATACATAACCGATATCAGTTGAGTAACCGATACCGGTACTTTCTAACCGCTACCGGTCAATGTCAATTACATACATCTTGCCTAAAACAACCACCTACGACAATAAATTGCTCGTTTATTCCTCTATGTATACACAGACATACCCGAAACCCTTGATTACCTACCACGTAACACTCACCTCACTTATAACCCTTGCTATCATGTTTTCTTTCTTCATATCTACCCACTTAATCTCTTATTCATAACACATGCAAAAATCAAATCACAACCAAAACATTTACCTCTGGGGTTGCAGTAGCTTGAGGTGGCCCTTGTCTTCCCTCTTGTCCCTGCCTGCTGGATGTTTCTCCTCGTCCTGCCATTATCACCACTCTTTTCAAATTCACCTTTCTACTTTCTGAATCTCCGATCGCATTCACCTTCAGTCTCTTTTCTTATCACCCAAATCTCTCATACAAATTCCTATCTCTCTTCTCCTTATCACTCAAATCTCTCATGCAAATACCTGTCTCAGTCGTCAAAAAGCGTCGCGTTCGCGTATTTAACCTCTTGCATGGCTCTAAAATTAAAACTTAAGTTGCCACCCTAGCTTTTCTATTTTTAGAAAAGCTCATACCTAAATAACCGGTATCGGTTACTTAACCGATATCGGTCTATCAGCTACCGATATCGGTTCCTTAACCGATATCGGTTACACACCTATCTTTTCTCAACAGCGTTCTTTTCTTCATTTCTCACCTAAATTTTTGTCGCGCCCGCCTCTTTTCCTGCATAAACAACACAATTTACCACATTTGTTCATCCACCACACATAGCATTACAATTTCATTAACATCATTTATTTTATACAAATACACAAACCATCAACTACGGATATCAAGAAACTATCAATCTATACATCATTTGGATCCAACTCATCAGTTACATATATCACAATGTCACAAAACCACCAATTCATCACATAACCTGACATTCATATATACGTGCAAAAACAAAAACATCAACATCATCCATCTATCAACATGTCAACTAAAACTTATCATACATTACATATATTACCCAACCATTAACAAAATATTTAAACACATTTTGAACACTGCACGTGGATCAAAACATCGTCTCTATATATATACAAATTTTCAAAAATACAATGTGCCCTACATCGGGGCCTCTGTGATCTCATAATCCACCAAAGCCGGCATGCAGGCCGCAATAACTGTCAAAAAAATCTCGACTCGGCTCGCAGGCCGGTCCCTCGTATCAAAAATAGATATATACTCGGCTCGCAAGGCCGGTATCCACTATACAACCCCCTACTCGGCTCGCAGGCCGGTATACAATAAATGAATAAATGAATACATGAATAATACATAGGCACAATTAGGCCTCTATCAATACATAATTGGTTCGCAGACCGGTGCCCATACTCTATCAAATACAAAAGCCATGTCTGGGATCCCTCAGCTCTCCCCACCGCCCTCAGCACCTCTCCCCGCTGGTCCCTATGGTGCCTCTCACCTCCTGCCTGTGACGGACCCACCAGCTGTGGCTGCACCTCCCTGAGACCTTTTGCTCCGAGAGGTCTCTGCTCTATGTGACGCATAGGGCTGATAATCAGCCCCGGTACCATCAAGAATATCCTGATAGTATCGGGCCTCCGCTCTAGCCTCCATGTAGCGCTCTCGAGCCACCGTAGGTACTTGGGGCTAGTCCCATGGCACCTACTACCAGTGCCCCCTGTGCCTGTGCTGGTGCCGTTGGTGGTGCCTGTGGCTGTGGTACCTGCACCTGTACCTGTGCCTGGGGCTGTGGCTATACCGCTGCTGGTGGTGGTGCTGGTACCTGTGCTGCTGCCTGTACCTGTACCTGCACCTGTGGCTGTGGTGCTTGGTGGTGGTGCTGCCTGTGCCTGTGCCTGAGCCTGGGCTAGCTGCCCCTGTAAGATCACCTATCTGTGCCTGTGCTAGCAGCTAGCTGCCCCTGTAAGAGCTGCACCTGACCCCTGAGCTGATCTCTCTCTCCTATCACTGCAGCCAAGTCTGGCTGTGCAGGCGGTACTATCCTGGCTGCTCTCTGCCCAGCCCACCACACCCTGTATGCTCCCGTGCACCCAGCATCATCTACACCCTCACCTGCTGGCCTCTCTGCTACCCAATCTGGATCCAAAGGCTGTGGTGCAGGCAGTGGGGCCTCTACATCATCTCTCCTGTACTGAGGAACGGGAGGTGGCTCGTCCTGTCGCAGCCCCATCTGCCTGCGTACCCTCTCCAGGGGGTATCCGCTCGTACTCTCCTGGCCTCCGTCCTGCTATCCAGAATGTGTACTGGATTAGGCGCAACTGTAAGCGGGCTCCTCTGCCAGGATGGTGACCTCTGTAGGGTCTCCATACAATGTCTACCTGCTGTAAGGCCCTCTAGCATAATGTCTATAGTATGCCACATCCCGACCTGCCATAACTGCTCGTGGCTGGCCCACGACCCCCAACCACCTCTGAAAGCCATATCGGTATATGACCTGTGGCCCTGGCTGCTGGGGTAACCCTACTGGCCTGATGCATACGATGTGCTCGTATGCCCAACAATGCAACAAAAATGTAGAACAAATACCAAATCACCTCCTCCGGCGATAGCCCCATAGCTCCCTGTATAATTACACCAGATATACTGGTGCCTAGGCATAACAGGTGTGCTCCTCCACCATCTCCAGCAGTACCCCCATCAATGCTCATGGGAAGCGGCCTCCCTCTGAGTCCGGGAGGGCGAAGCAGGTGATCCCAACCATCATCAACACAGCCAGTCGTGTCTCGTGTTGATGCGCACGGTACATGTCACCGTACCCGATACTCGCGCTATGGTAGGTCAGTAGCGCAGCTGCATCCCCAAAAACCTGTAGTATGTTGTCCATCACAGTCTCTGAATCTACCTGGAAGACTGCCTCTCCCTCGATAGGTAACCGAAGGATGCGATACACATCCTCTAATGTGACGGTCCATCTCCCCAGTCGGGAGATGGAACACATTGGTCGCCGGATCCCATCTCTCGATGAGGGCGACCATCAGGCTGTGATCTCTCTCTATCGCTCTGTACCTCTGGACTCCACCGAGTCCCACCTCACGCATGATGGCCCAATGAGCCGCAGATACATGTGGCCTCATCTGCACCAACAGCGGGGGCATCCTATCCCGGCATCGTCAACTGCTGACGTGCCTGCAAAACCAACCCACATCCTTAGACCTACTCTTTATTACAACATCTACTTTGTATCATCTAAACACCCCTTTTTATCCCCCCGACCATACCCTGACTCTCTACCGCCCCCCTCTAACAACCTAGTGTTCCCACCCCTAAAAATCCAAAACCTCACCCAACCCAAAACACCAAACAACCAACCCAACCCAAAAACAAAACCTAAACCCCCACACCTAACCCTTCTCCACCCCTAACCCAACCCCCCCCCCCACCCCCAACCCAACCCAATGCCCAAAACCTAACAGTCCCACACCTAACCCTTACTAAAACATGGAACCCAACCCAAAGAACCCAAAACCACAACCCAACCCAAACACACCTTATACCCCACCCAAACCCCTACTCCGACCCCTAACCCAACCTACCCAAATCCGAACCAACCCAACCCAAAAACCCTGTAAAACCTGAACCCAACCCTAACCCTTTTACAACCCAACCCAACCCCCACACCCAAAACCCAAACCCACCCAACCCAAAACAACAATCTCAAACAGTGACCCAACCCAACCCACACTCAACCAAAACCACAACCCAACCCACACTCACCTAAAACCCACCCCATACCAAGACCGACAATGGCCGATAACATGACCGACGCCGGTCACCAACAAGTCTCCCTTTCCCTAAAATTGTGCGACCGATGCCGGTTGCTTAGTGACCGACATCGGTCACTGTCCTCCATCCCGGAGCCGAACCCCCGCGCGGCCCCCAAATACCCATAATTTTTTACCTATTTCTACCCATCTACCCACCCAAAAAAATTCCTAAAAACTTACCCACCTACCCACCTTAGCCTATCTTACCTATCTAACCCTCTCCAAATTTTTCAAATCATTTCCATTTTCTCAATATTTCCTAAAAAAGGTTAATTCCTACCCAAACCCCCAATTTAGCATAATACAACCAAATCACCAAATGGTAAAGAGTTTTACGAATCTACCCGAACAACGACACGTCGTCGTGGTGGGATGGGTGGTGGCGGTCCAGCTGCTCCAACCCCTCCAGCTCATCCTGCCTGTGCCATGGCTCCAATCCTGATCTGCTGGGTCCCCAGCCAATCAACTGCTGCCTCCTCCTTAATCGGGCCCACTATCAACTCACTCTCTTGCCAATACAATAGCTCCACCTCACTCAATCAAGCCTCTAATCCCAACTCATCCATGTCAGACAAGTCGATTTGGTTTTTCAAATAACAAAAGTGACAATGACAAGCCGTATTTTTCTTTTTATAGGTTTTTCGCCTTTCAACCATCCGATATCGGTTTCATTTTTGCCCTAAGGAACCGGTATCGGTCCCTTAACCGATATCGGTCATGCAGAATCGACATCGGTTTTTCTACCCAACTTTTACCCCATTCTTTGCCCTTATTTACTCCTTGCCTCTTTTTTCACCAATATCACCTGTATCCACCTTTGCTGCAACAACATTTGTTCACTTGTCCAGCCTGACCTCGCCTCAACCTACCAATCCACCCAAGGCCTTACCTATTCAGCCCGACCTAAAGGCCTCAACCTACCATTGGGCCCGACCCAAGGCCTCCCCTACCTATTTCGGTTCGCTGAACCTACGGCCTTAACTTACCTATTTGGCCCGACCTAAGGCCTCAACCTACCCATTCGGGCCGGTCCCGACCTACGGCCTCAAAGTTTCCTTATTTGGTCCCGACCTAAGGCCTCGCAACCTACCTATTTGGCCCTGACCCAAGGCCTCAACCTACCTATTCGGCCCGACCTAAGGCCTCAACCTACCTATTTGGCCCGACCCAAGGCCTCAACCTACCCATCTTCCGGTTGGCCTACACGCCTATTTATTCGGCCCTGACCCAAGGCCTCAACCTACCTATTTCGGCCCGACCTAAGGCCTCAACCTACCAATTGGCCCGACCCAAGGCCTCGGCCTAACCTATTTGGCCCGACCCAAGGCCTCACCCTACCCATTTGGCCCGACCCAAGGCCTCGCCCCTACCCATTCGGAATCCCGACCCAAGGCCTCAACTTAACCTATTTTCCTACCTTCCAACCTACCATTTGGCCAGACCCAAGGGCCTCACCCTACCTATTTCGGCAGCCAAAGGCCTCAACCTAACCATTGGCCCGACCTAAGGCCTCAACCTACCTATCCGGCCCGACCCAAGGCCTCAAGCCCTACCCATCTAACCTGACCCAACCATTCGCCCTCAGCCACATTGGCCTGACCCAAGGCCAACCAGAGTTAGCACTCATCGGTCTCACTATACCCATACCCACCCAATCACCAACGCTTTTACTTCCATTATCCATCCATCACTGTAGGTAAATTTTTTGTTCAATCGAGCTCACTTGTTTCGTGTTTTAGCATGATTAGGGTCCTTGACTTGATCTGTCGACCAACTTTGCCTAGACCTAGACCGTGACGTTTATCTCAACCAAACCAACCATTTGGTACTGCCGAACATGCCTAAACGTTCCTGTACCTCACCTATTATATACCCTGGAGCTACTTCCTATGCCTTGGATACCAGGATTATATCACCCTTGTTTGGATAAACTATCGACCTTTGCCTATGCACATTGCTGGTTTGCTCGGTCAAATCATGAGACCCTAGTCGTACTATTGCATTTTAACATTTGAGCATCTGCTTCCTTGGACCTACCCCACCACCTTTACCATCCTCTCTACAACATGTACCCTTTATCAACCCTATCCCTGATTTCCCGTTCACTCAATCTGTGATAGATTTGAGGGGGATTACCTATATCCTTAACATGAGAAACCACTTCATATTATTGTCCAAGGTGCAGCTTTACAGAACAAGCTACACGACAATAAGGGGCTCCATGTAGACACCAAATTCGTGTCTTACGACCCCTTGTGACCCGCATCCCATTTCACAACCTAACCTCATTACCTAAACCTTACACAATTATTTATTAAATTACCTCATAATTGATAAATCCACATCGCCTTACCCACCACCTCACTTGGCCACCTCACCATGACCTAGCCCTAACCCTAAACTAACCTAATTAGGACCCATGACTTGGTCTAGACTCACATCCATAACTAATGCCTCCTTACTCGCACCCAAAGCCGACCTTCTAGCCACTTGACCAAGCCCGCAACTGATCCCTCGGGAGAAAGACAAGGAAGGTGGGCTATTTTACTAAAAATAGCCTACTTTTTCCTAACCGATGCCGGTTCCTACTCGACCGCCGGCGGTTACGCAACCGCCATCGGTTCCCTGTAAATGGGCTCCCCAAACCAAAACAATGGATCAGAATTTCATTTTGGGGATCAGTCGAAGGATTTCTGGATCAATAGAGAGCATTGGGAGCGAGAAACAGAGTCCAGATCTTCACTTGACCGAGTAGAGACGAGTGGAAATACCAGAAGTGTTTACAACCAAGGAGATCAACTTGCATCTTTGCCAAAACCAGTAAGTCACATCTTGCATGTCCTCTGTTATAACATTTCTTATGCTTCTTGAATCTCAGTCCTCCTAAATCCATTTCTGAATCCACTACCCAACGTGCCATTGCATCTAACTGTCATTCTTTTATCCCTCATCATCTCATTTCCTAATATCATCCATAAACCAGCCTTACCAAACACCATAGCTACCAAGAAGATCCTAGAACCCACCGGTATCGGTTATTAGTAACCGGCATCGGTTATCAGTAACCGGCATTGGTTCCTCTGATCAAAAACCAGAAAACCAGCCTTTCCCCTACCCAGTTCAATGAAACAATTTAATTGATATTTTGCAGTCTTTTGTGTTAATTCATATTAGCAGGGGAACTGACCACCTTCGAAAGGAAGTTTTATATTTCCTGGGCCCAAGGCAGTTTCCTCATTTATTGTTTAATCAAAATCTTGTGGTCTTGTGTTCTTATTTGCAGGTAGTCCTTCCAAGACAAAAAGGAGTTCTCCGCAGTCAACCTGATCTTTCTCTACGGTATGCGCACACCATCTCGACATTCAACAGGTATTCCTCCTAACCCTAACCTCATCTGTTTCTAAAAGGAATGAAAGGATAAGAGCAACTCTATTCCCAGAAGCTGAAACATTCTGAGTGAAACAACATAATACTTAATGAGGTGTTCAAAGATGGTTTTGAGGACAGTGAGGTGCTCAATGTGGCATTTATATTTATCCAAGATATCATCCACGTAATCTTCCAATATGCGATGCATGATATCATGGAAGATGTAAGTCATAGCACGTTGATATGTAGCACCAACGTTTTTAAGGCCAAAAGGCATAACATGATAGCAAAAGGTTCCCCAAGGGGTAATGAATTTGGTCTTATGCTGATATTTTGGGGCAAGCAAAATTTGGTTATAACCCAAGAAACCATCCATGAGTGAGAGCATCCCGTGACCCATGGTAAGTTCCACCAGTTGATCAATACTAGGCAAGGGAAATTCATCTTTTAGGTAGGCAAGGTTGAGGTCACGGAAGTCCGTGCAAATGTAGAGTCCCCCTGTTGCTTTAGTAATAGGGACAATGTTAGAAATCCAACAAGGATAATTAATGGGTAAGATGAAGGAAATGGAAAGATGTTGAATTTCTTCTTTGATGAGAAGAGAAATGTGGGGGTGTATTTTCCTCACCTTTTGTTTCATAGGTATTGCATCGGGAATGGTTACGATATTGTGGACCACTATGGTGGGGTCAATACTGGGCATGTCTGCGTAAGACCAGGCGAAAGCGTGGTTATGATCTCGAAGAAAGATAGTGATGGCTTCCTATTCAGTAGCATCTAAAGATTTTCCAATCTTTAGGATGTGTGGGTCATCCTGAGTATGAATTTTGATCTAGATAGTCGATTCATTCAACATGGTTTGCGTCTCAGAGGGTAACGACCGATGAATATATGAGTCTTCTTCACCAAGGTAGGTGAGTATGGATTCATCATCCTAACATTGAAAGATGTTAATGCTAGGTGTGTTGTCGTTGATCATCTCAGGATACAGGAATGGGAGAGTGGAAGGGGCCTCACCTTCGTGTTGATAAGTCAAAGGCCCCAAGGAAATGGTGTTTATGAAAAAAAAAAAGTTAGGAGGGATAGATTCAGGATCCATCAACTCCGTCGGTGAGGGTGGTGATGAAGGTGGAGTGGAGGAGGGATAGGGTCTTCAATGAGTTCAATGTGGGCCTGTTTGGTAGAAGGGTCAGGGAAGCCAATACCACTCCGGTCATGATGTTTGCGGGTGGTACATGGAATAGTGGTATGGTGGCCTTGCTCGTAAAAGCCAAAACCAAAACCCTTCCATGCACAATAGTGCAGGAAGGTGTGGGTGAAACGATGATTGGTAAGTGATTGGAAGTCAGCGGAAAATGGGCGTCGTTGTGATGATGGTTTAGGTGTGTAGGTGGTAGTATCAAGTCCCCATAGGTGAGACTAGTACAAAGATGAGGAGGACCATAAAGGAGGCTTTCTCCTATACGGTGATCATAGCAAGGGTGTTGGTGAAGGCATCCATACTCGTGTGGAGTAAGGAAGGTGTTGACACTATATAGGTGGTACTACCTCAGAGTGAGGTGTTAAAAAAAACCTTCCAAGGGATCAGTGGTTGGTATGTGGGTAGCTGGTATGGACAATATGTCAGAGGTCGATGCGGAGGTGGTGTTAACAGATTAAGAATCTAATGGGTCAGTCGTGGAGGTTATAGCAGTGGTAGGCATGGAGGAGGTATGTACGGTAAAATTAGGGGTGTGAGGGAAAATGACTGAAGTGTAGTAGGTAGTGAAGTAATGGCTAAAGGTATCAGAGGTATTGGTGGTAAAGAGAATGCAGGTGTG